>JAASGH010000017.1:0-135229 GCA_023334155.1 Globisporangium heterothallicum | reverse complement strand
TTGTCCAGTACTATCGGCATCGTCTGCAGCGCCGTACGAAAACCCCACATTTGTCGGCTGGTCCAACCAGATCACATTCGCATTGCTCGACCAGGAGTACGGGTTGAGTTTCGTCGTCATGTCAGGTTGCACCAAGCATGGTCCATTCTCGGTTAATAATGCGACTGTACTCGGCACTCCAGGTCCTCCTGTGAGCCACAGCACCAATGGATCTTTGTCTGGTTGGGAACTTGACGACGTCACGTACCAATAGAAGTAGTGGTCGTCTCGCTTGTTCGCGAGCGTGACGTGCCCAGTCTCGTAATTGCTCAGTCCACAGAAAAAAGCAGGCTGTTCCACTGCTTGCCTTGGTGAAGTCGGGTGTAGCGACGACCAGACAAACAGCAGGATGAGTCCCGCAAACAGAGCGCACGCAACGACGGAAGCCATGCGCCACCGACGATGCGGACTGAGCGCTCCCACCGAAGGGTGGCGGTTGAACAACTGCTCTCTCTCGTCGCCGTCCTCGTATGTCGGGCTCGCCGGCAGCACGTTCTTGAGCGGGGTGCGCTCGGAAGTCGCCATTCTCTCGCGCTTCTTGGTTGAGTTGTTTTTGTTGTTGTGGAGGTCCGATATTCCTGATCTGAGGTTTGTGTGCTCTTCATCCTCAATAATCGGATACCCTGTAAAAGGTGATTTGGAGCAGTTGGGATGAGAGAAAAAGCAAAGAGAAATGAAGCATCGACTTGTGTTGCTGGGTAGTCATCACCAACAAAAGAAAGTGCATGAGTGGGAAAGAACGACGGTGCACAAACCACCATTCCGATGTCAGACGGACGATGCAGATATCCAGCAAATCCTTTATGCACCGATGTCAAAAGCGACATCAGATTTACAACCACTTCACCCCCGCATCGCATAGCGACTTAATCACCCTCAAATTGGACCTCAAAGCGACAAGTCGAGCACTGCGGCTAATCAACTCTCTCGTATGGCGCCAAAGGAGAATACTCCACTGTTCAACGCCGCTGCACAAGCTCCAACGTCCACGAAACGGAGCCACATTGTCAAGGCTGCGATTGCGATCGTTCTTGTGGTTGGTCTCATTGCGCTGCTTGCTTTCCCAAGGAATCCAACTACTAGCATTGCTGCTGGTACTGCAAGCGAAGGAGGGGACTATGTCTGCGGCGCCACCAAGAATGAAGCCGGGTACATCAAGCTTGCGAACAAGAAAGATGGTCACTACTTTTACTGGTTCTTCGAGTCTCAACGTGAACCGAGCAAAGACCCGCTCGTGATTTGGCTCACGGGTGGACCTGGCGGCTCGAGTATGATCGCTTTGATGATGGAAAACGGACCTTGTAGCGTGCAACCAGATCTGTCGACCAAGGCGAACCCGTACGCGTGGAACAATCAGGCGAACATAATCTGGCTCGAGCAACCACTTGGCGTCGGGTTCTCCTATGGAGCTCCTGAAGATACAGACTACGACGAGACGAACGTGGGCGAGAATCTGTACTGGTTCCTGCAGGGTTTCATCGAGAAACACCCAGAGTTTAGTGGTCGTGAGTTTTTCCTGACTGGTGAGAGCTACGGTGGTCACTATGTACCCGGTGGTGCCCACTACATCTGGGAGCAAAACAAGCTGGGAGATGCTCAAGCTGGAAAGCACAGGATCAACTTACAGGGCATTGCGATCGGGAATGGCTGGGTGAACCCGCTGATTCAGGTACGTCATTGGGTGCATTACAGATCATGTCTGCAAACTTTATCTAGATGTTGAGCACGAACTAATATTGCTCTTCCTTGACCGTTGCAACAGTACACTCACACTGTCGACATGGTGAACAACGTGTACAACATTTCGCTGCTGAATGATACTCAGATTGCGCAAATCGAGAAAGACACCGATGTGTGCCTTGAGATGACCCGCCAATGCGTGGAAAATCCAGCAAACGGAACTATTTGCTTTGACGCACAAAGCTATTGCTTTGAAGTGCAGTACTTGCCTTTTTACGCCACGAAGCGCAATCCATACGACATTCGAGAGGTCTGTGAGTCGCCAAGAGTGGGCATTTGCTACGGGATGGAGCACGTGTACGATTTCTTCAACTTGGAGGGCGTTCGCGAGTACCTGAATGTAAGTGACGGTCCGGTGGCCGAGTGGGTGGAAGCCAGCGACAAAGTTGGAGAAGACTTCGAGCGCTCTGTCGATTATTCATTTTCGTACGACACCTATGTGGCAGACTTGCTGGATGGTGGCATCCGCGTGCTGATCTACACAGGGGATGCCGATCTCATGTGCAACTGGCAAGGCAACCACGCCTGGACGTCTGCACTCGAATGGTCCGGTAAACAAGGTTTCAATGCTGCTGAAGAGCGTGCGTTCATCGCGCACGACCCTTTGGATGTGCGTGCTCCACCGCAGGACGCAGGATTGCTGCGCTCGTTCGAGAACTTCGCAGTGCTTCGAGTGTTCAACGCTGGTCACATGGTGCCAGCTCACCAACCTGCTGCTTCGCTGGATATGATCAACAAGTTCTTTGCGAACCAACAGCTTTAGACTTCGATCGCTGACGCAATCTAGCGAGCGTGTTCGAGTTGTGGGGTTCTTGGATTCTTTTCGTCGTCTCGAACAAACACTTGAATGCACAAAGCAAAACAACAAACAAGCGTGGACGTTCTTTATTCAATGTGGAATCGAAGGTTTGCGCGCCATCGATTTCGCATTGTTTCTAGCGCACATCCATCACTCCTGATTTGTATGGGTTTTGTTTTGTATTTCAACCCACTCACACTTGCAGAAGATTTTAATAGCGTCACGAAGGAGAAGAAGGAGTGTGTTTGCGCGTGGACTATGGGCATCGCGGGGCTTCTGCCAGCGCTCAGGAGTATCACCGCAACGAAACCTTTGAGCGATTACCGCGGGTTTACCCTCGCGATCGATGGCTATTGCTGGTAAGCAGGAACACCAAATCTTGAGTATGTGACATGGATTGCATTTGACAACTCCATGTTGTCTTTGATTTGTGTGTGTGAATGCATGCTTGTGAAGGCTTCATCGAGCGGTCTATTCGTGCAGCGAGGAACTCTGCCTTGGCCAAGACACGGACAAGTACGTATTGAACATTGTGTGTATATTGTTATTGCTGTGTGCGTTTTACTTTGCTCATGGCGGTTGTGTAGATATGTCGAGTATTTCATGAACAAAGTGGAGCAATTGCTTCGCCATGGAATCACGCCGTACGTCGTCTTCGATGGCGGCCCATTGCCGATGAAGAAAGGAACGGAAGCGGAGCGGCACAAGTGCGTACCTGTGTTCAGCTGCATTGTGCTTGCACACTGCACAGATGGAGCTGGTTTCCTTTTGTGTTGATACTACCCTATTGCGCATGTTTTCCGTGAAGAGCGCGAGAGCGGAACCGAGCGCTGGGACTGCGATACTACAAGCAGCAGAATTTTACTGCGGCGCGAACGTACTTTGCGCGTGCCGCCGATGTCTCCCCATTCATGGCTCACCGTGTGATTCAGGTACTAGATATGCATCTATCTCTCCTCACGAGGTCATGTTGCTATGTGGATGTGGCACACAACGCTCTCGGTCTTTGTCTGTCTTTTTTCCTTTTCCAAGAAACTGAGAGCGCGGCAGGTTCTGTTTGTGGTGGCACCCTACGAGGCAGACGCACAATTGGCGTACTTGGTGCAGAACGGACTCGCTGATGGTGTGATCACGGAAGATTCCGACTGCTTGCCGTTCGGATGCGGCACTGTGTTGTTTAAATTGGACAGAGCTGGAGACGGGTTTGTTGAGGAAATCCAAGTGGCGAATATCAAGCACAACAGCAGTGGTGGGATGGATTTCCATGCGTTTACCGAAGAAATGGTGATGATTCTGCTCTCTTGGCATGAGATTTTCCAGTGTCTATGCACCGTCACTGCTAACACTAGTGGCTTCTGGAATGACCTGGGGGTGGCACGAAACAGTTTCTAGATATGTGTATTCTTTCTGGATGCGATTACTTGCCGAGTCTTCCAGGATGTGGTCTGAAAACGGCGTACTTGTGGGTGAAACAGTTTGGATCGATTCGCAACGTGAGTACACTGCTGCACTGAGCTACTGCGCAAATGAAGTCGCTGAGAGTGCTGTTCTGTCGTCTACCATCAATAGGTTCTAAGCGCTCTTCATCAGCAAGGGAGAGTCCGCATTCCACCCGACTACGAATCTGAGTTTAACAAAGCCAAGCTGACATTCCGCCATCAGCGAGTGTACGATCCGAAAACCCAGGTGCGTGTGCACTATCCTCAAAATCGTCGCAGCTGTTTGCAGCAGGGGTTTGAAAAGCGTTAACAGCATGCATCGTGTCGCCGTGCTCAACGACGACGACACTATAATAGCAACTTGTTCCGCTGACGCCGATTCCAGCGAGTGCGCTGCTTGCCAGCGATACTACCGCCATGGACTTTCTTGGACCAGTGCTGTCCCGTGATATTACACGAGCGATCGCTGAAGGAGATATGGACCCAATCGCAATGGAACAATTCGGTGCTGGGACTAGAGAAACCGCGCCAGCGGATCGCGGTGTCCTCCTTTGTGGGATCAATCCGCCAGAAGTCGCCACATCGCAAGCAACCATCGCGACCCGACCAATGCATCGTCGCCAACAAATGTTGCCACTCACGTTCGCGCTGTTGAACGTACTGGTGGTGGTTCTCAGTCACCTCATCGCTTCGTGGCTACGAAGCTGATTTCTTGCTCCGGTTGTTCTGGTTAGGAGGCTTGGGTCTCATTGTGCTGCTTGCTTTCCCAAGAAAAGCATCTACTCGCGTTGCTGCTGCTGCTGCTGGTACCGTGGTGCATCCTTGTCCTGAACAGACCGAGGTTTCTGTCGCTACTATTTCCTTTCCCAAAACACTGTACTCAACAACAGAACGCAAGTCCGCTTTGAAGCGAAAGAAAACCACAAGCAAACACAAGTCGCCGAGACTGAAGCTGCCTTCTTATTCACGCAAAAGAAGTCGTTTGTTGCAGCAATACAGCAGTGCGTCTTTTCTTACTTAATACTGCTCACCTTTGAAAAACTTGTTGATCATTTCGAGAGAGACCGCTGGTTGATCCATCGGCACCATGTGGCCGGCGTTGTAGAGACGCAAGAACGCGAAATTCTCAAACGACCGCAGCACACCAGCGTCCACGGCGGACGCATTGGCCACCAACGGATCGTGCGTGATGAACGGACGCTCCACAGCAGCGTTGTAGCCAGCCTTGCCCTTCCAGTCCAAGTCGAGCGTCCAGGCGCGGTTGCCCTGCCAGTTGCACATGTAATCGGCGTCACCAGCGTAGATGAGCACGCGGAGACCATCATCGAGCATGTCCGCGACGTACGTGTGGAACCCCATCGACCAGTCGCCATCCGTCGTGAAGGTCTGGTAGACTTCTCCGCTGCTTTCAACCCAGCTGGTCACGCGATCGATGTCGACGTTGATGTAGCGACGCACCTTTGGCGAGTTCAGGTACTCTTCCACGTACGTCATGTCGTAGCAGCTCTCGTTCTTGGCGTAGTCGCAAGGAAGACGGATGTCGTAGTTGTTGCGGTTCGCGGCCTGGAATGGCTCGATCAGCTTCTCCTGCCAGCACATCTGCGCATCCGCACAGATGGTGCCGTTTACTGGGTTTTCTTGGCACTCGGCGGTCAATGCAATGCACTCGACACTGTCGAGCTTCATCTGTTCCTTCTGGTCGTCATCCAACAGCGTGATGTTGTAGGAGTTATCGGCCATGTCCACGTTGTACTTGTATTGAATCAGTGGGTTCGTGAGACCGTTGCCGATACTGAGTCCTTTCAAGTTCAGTTTCAGCGTCTCCGACTCGGACTTGTTGAGCTTGCTTTGCTCCCAAATGTAGTGCGCCGCTGCTGGCACATAGTGTCCACCGTAACTCTCCCCCGTCACGAAAAAATCGCGTCCTTCATACTCGGGGAATTTTTCAAGGAAGCCTTGCAAGAAGTAGAACACGTTCTCGCCGACATTCGTTTCGTTGAAGTCCTTGTCTTCAGGGGGACCGTACGAGAAACCCACACCAGTTGGTTGGTCCAACCAGATCACATTCGCTTCGTTGGTCCACGAGTAGTTGTTGAACTGGGTCGACAAATCGGGGAGTACCGTGCACGGTCCGTTCTCGGTGAGCATCGCGATCAGACTGGACGAACCTGGACCGCCCGTGAGCCAGAGCACGAGCGGGTCCGTCGCAGGGTCGTTGCGGGATTCAAAAAACCAGTGGAAGTAGTAATCAGCTTCCTTGTTGGCCAGCGGGATGTACCCGGCGTCATTTTTCGCGATCCCGCAGAAGAAAGGCTCGCGCTTCTTCGGCGAAGCGGCAGTGCCATCCCCAACCGTAGTGGTGCTTCCCGCGGGAGTGCGCAGCAGCCACGCCGCAGCGGCGATCACAGCGACCCCCAATGCGAACTTGGCGAGAAAGGCGCGCTTCGTGCCGCGAGCGGGGGTGCTGTCCGTTACGATCAGTGGCGTTTGCTCGTTCGTCGACATACTTGGCGGTCGTCTCTTTCTCTCTGTCGCGCTTGTGCTGCTGGTGGTAGATTTCGAAGTGGTGTTTGTTGTGGGTGTGGTGGACAGCACCAGTTTTTTATATGGAGCGAAATGAAGAGTTCTTTTTGGAGTGATGGTCTCTTTTGTGCTTGTCAATCAAAAGCATCATCAGACGAGGACGCAGCTGCTGCATTCTCTTTAACTGCATTAAGTACGCGCAATGCAATCTGATTCTGGAGAGGTTCATTAGATTAGACGAACAGGACACTAAATGCATCGACTTCACTCAAATCAAAGTTGAATTACCCAAAATCTGGTCAAAATCCCGATCGGAAGCGGCAAGAAAAAATCATCTTGAAGAATGTAAAAGGCATCCCTTAAGTTCGCAGCAATTTCTGGTTTTTGGATTCGGAGCAACGTTCGCGCAACATCTCATTTGCTTCGACAGTTGATGTTGCTTCGGTTGAAGCAACTTGGAGATCCTTTTTCGAGCAAGATCCGTCGGAAAACTCACACACTCCAAACGCAATTGTGAGAGTGGGAATCGGTGAAGAAGAGCAAAGCAGGAAGAGATGGATCCGACAGAGAGAACGCCGCTACGCGCTGAGCTCCAGATGGCGGTGGCTGCCGACGCGGCACGCACACAGCGTCGACAGCGCGTCGCAGTGCTTCTCGGTGTCTTCATCGTCATCGCAGTGATCGGAGGGTGGGTGGTCTCGAGCAGGAGCAGCAGGCACGACGCATCGAAGACATCCAGCCGCGCACCACCAGCTGCTCTTGTGAACGCGACAGCTCCTCCAGAAACACCAGTCCCAACGACGATCGCACCGATTGAAGTGGAAACTCCAGAACCAAGTGCTGTTGTCCCAACCATAAAGGAGAAACCAAACGCTGTCATCGCGCCATTATCCGAAAACGCGACTTTCTGTGACGACACGAAGAATGACGCAGGGTACATCAAGCTCCCCAACAAGAAAGACGACCACTACTTCTACTGGTTCTTCGAGTCCCGCAGCAACCCACAAAGCGATCCACTCGTGCTCTGGCTCACTGGTGGACCTGGTTGCTCCAGTTTGGGTGCGCTACTCGGGGAGAATGGTCCATGTTTTGTGCTTCCCAACCTCACGGCGGCAGTCAACCCCTACTCCTGGACCAATGAAGCCAACGTGATCTGGTTGGACCAACCGACGGACGTGGGCTACTCCTACGGACTGGATGAAGACCTCGACCGCAATGAAGATGATGTGCAGGAAAACATCTACTGGTTCCTGCAAGGCTTCTTGGATACGCACCCAGAGTTCGTTGGTCGACCACTGTACCTCACTGGGGAAAGCTATGCTGGCCACTATGTGCCAGCTGCGGCGCACTACATCTGGCAAGAGAACGAAGCTGCAAACAAGACCAACGACACGAGAGTGCGTCTCAATCTGCAAGGTATCGCTATTGGTAATGGACTCGTGAACCCTGTCATCCAAAGTGCGCACGCTTTGGACATGGTGAACAACACGTACAATGTCACCTTGCTGAATGCCAACGATCTCGCGATCGCTGAAGCGGCGTTGCCGATGTGCACCAAGCTGCTCGAAGAGTGTCAAGATGATGTGGCAGTGTGTCCGGTTGCACTTGTCTTCTGCCAGACTAAGATCATGGGACCAATCGCGAAGGCGAATCGTAACCAGTTCGACATCCGTATGGAGTGCCATGAAGAAGACTCGATGAACTGCTACGACGGAAGTAAAATCACTGCGTACCTCAACTCGGCGCCTGTGCGTGCCTATTTGAATGTCTCCGAGGAGCACACCAAGGGATGGGAAGAATGCAGCGCGAAGGTTGGACTGGGCTTCGGTCTAGATATCATGCGAGGCTTTGACGAGTACGTCGCTGATCTGCTCAATCACGCCAACGTCCGTGTCTTGATCTACGCTGGCGACGCCGATCTTATCTGCAACTGGTATGGCAACCAAGCATGGACGAAGGCACTCGAGTGGCAGCACAAGGACGAGTTCAATGCAGCCAAGGAGCGCGCCTTCGTGGTCAAGACCAACGAAACCATCAATGCCGGCACTGTGCGCGCTTTCGACAAGCAGTTTACGTTCATCCGCATCTTCAATGCGGGTCACTTCGTGCCAAAGGACCAACCTGGCGTCGCGTCGGAAATGATCAGCCGGTTCCTGCGCAATGAAGCGTTCTAGGCGTGGCGTCGCTGTGTTATCCTCCTGTGTGTATGTGTGTGTTTATCGTCGCGTTCAGTCGAAATCTGAACCAAATTGTAGGATCAGAATCGAAAACTCGATCATTTCTTTGTTGAAGATCGCAATTGTCTCCAACAACCCAAAATACCAATTTATGTGACGATTGTGTGGCACACATCAACCCCATTTAGATGTGGTCGACACTACTTGACACACTCTCGGGAATGTTGGTAGGTTTGATGAGTGCATCATTTGTTATTGGCGAGAAGTTTCCGCCAATCATGTGTCTCCAAAGTCTTAACATCACACTTGCTTCCATGAAAGCGCGAAAGAACCATCGAATCAGTCAGTCAGGAAAGAACCAGAAGCCCCAGCAAAAGCTCCGCACGCGAAGCAAGCAAGATGATGCGCACGACGGCGGCTGGAAGCAGCGCCAGCAGTCGCAAGAACGAGAAGACGCCGCTGATCCCAGTCTACGGCGCGCAAACGAACGCGGCGTCGGCGCAGAAGAAGCGCGCATCCACGAAGCAGCAGCGCGCGGCGCTCGTTGTGCTCTCCGCCCTCGCGCTTTTGCTCACGTTCGGCATCGTCACGCGAGAAAACAGCAGTAAATTGTTCAATGCGTCATCTTCTTCTTCGTCCCCTGTGAACGCTTTGAAAGAAGCGGTGCGTGCGGACAAGGAGAGCGGCAGCGACGACGAGGAGGAGTTCTTTTGCGGATTCGCGAACCACGAAACCGGGTACATCAAGTTGCCGAACAAGAACGACGACCACTACTTCTACTGGTTTGTGGAATCGAGAAGCAAGCCGTCGAAGGACCCTCTTGTGCTCTGGCTCACGGGCGGACCAGGATGTTCGAGCATGATGGCGTTGCTGTCCGAGAACGGTCCTTGCCATGTGCAGCCAGACCTGTCGACCAAGATCAACCCGTACTCGTGGAACCGCGAAGCGAACGTGATCTGGTTGGATCAGCCAACGGGTGTGGGGTACTCGTATGGCGCCGAAGCAGATTACGATTCGGGTGAGCTGAACGTTGGTGAGAACATTTACTGGTTCTTGCAGGAGTTCTTGAAGAAGCACCCGGACCTTGCCGACCGCGATTTCTTCGTCACAGGGGAGAGTTATGGCGGCCACTACGTTCCCGCTGCGGCTAGCTACATTATCAAGCAAAATGTCAACCGTCGTCTCAACCCGGATGCTATCCACATCAATTTGGCCGGTATCGCGATCGGAAACGGGATCACCGATCCGATTGTGCAATACCAGTACAGTGTCGACATGGCGTTCAATGCGTACAACGTCACGTTGTTGGATGGCGCTCAGATTGAAGCGATGCGTGCTGCGCAACCAATTTGCCACGAACTTACTGTGGCGTGCCAAACGAACTCGACAGCGTGCTTGGACGCGCTGGACTTCTGCTCTGACCACTTGGAGTCCCCATATTTCCTCGCGAAGCGCAACCCGTACGACATCCGCCAAGCGTGTGACGAAGAAGATGTGATGAAGTGTTTCCACTTTGAGCACATTGACGAATATTTGAACTCGGAGAAAGTGATGGTCCAATTGGGTGTGGACACGACGCACTCGAAGGCGTGGCGAGAATGCGACGGACACGTTGGCTCCGGTTTTGTGCTCGACCAAATGCGCTCGTTCGCGGACGACGTGAAGCTCGCTCTTCACGCGGGTGTGCGCGTGCTGATCTATGCGGGCGATGCCGATCTGATGTGCAACTGGGTGGGCAACCAAGCATGGACCCTCGCATTGGACTGGAGCGGCAAGCAGCAATTCAACGAGGCCGACAACCGTCCCTTCGTGACGTCGGAAGTTGCCGATGCCGGTCGTGTGCGTTCTTTCGACAACCTCGCGTTCATCCGCGTGTTCAACTCGGGCCACATGGTACCAATGGACCAACCAGCGGTGTCGTTTGAGATGATCAACAAGTTTTTCCACGACCACGAGTTTTAAGCGAAAGGAGCGGGTCTATTCAACCGCGACAACGGAAGACGCTAGTGAGGGATGAGGTCGTAGGATATGCAGGGAAACCATGCGAGAGACTCCATGCCACAAAGGTAGCCAAATCCACGACCAATTGAAATGCACTCTTGATGTCCTAATTCCGTTTGCAATGATGAACAGTTTATAAGATTGTGCTGCTTTGGGTGGTCCACATATGTTCAACTTGCGATGCTCTTGTTTGTCGTTTTTGGCGCGAGCTTGAAAAAAGGAAAAAGAAGAAATCAAGAATGCGGGGTGACTTGGCGTCCTTGGTGCCGCAGGGGAAGACGTTGCGCGCATTCCTCCAGAGGTAGATGGCACGAAATGGGCATACCGAGTGCGAGTATGGGCTAACGATACCTGTTGCGTGCGTGTGGTTGACAGCGCGGCCGCACAGCCAAGCGCGAGTGGGAAGGATGGGTCGTTGCTGACGCGGAACCTCGCGGCGCTTTCATGTCCGGACACGAAATTCCTACTGGGGCACACGACTGTGTCGTTGTATACAAGCCAGGAGTTCCCAAGACCGCCGTGGCAGGTTGCGATGGCGCTCGCACATGTAAGAACGAAATACATCTCGTGTGGTATTGGTATCAGTTGTAAACTCCAGCTGCGTTGTTCCTGCATTGTGTGCCAAAATGATGCAGTCCGAAATCATCCATCTCGTCATTGAGGTAAGCTATGCAGCAGCTGTGCTCACGCCTACAAGGTATGGCGTCCATTGCAGAATGTGGCCGCGAGCTGACTGGCAATTGCGCCTCTTTGCCTGTTGGTATCCTAGCGATTGCTGATACGGAAACGCATGAACGCTGGTGACACGAATATCCTCACGCTTGGGTATCGCGAGGCGGCTCCAGGTCCTTCGGGCCATCGCGTGTCTTCCTCGAATGGCGTCATGTGCTATTACCCGAACACTCTCGTCGCGCTGCTGAAGAAATCGCCGTGGCAAACACTGCATTCGGTGATTGGCGACGACTTGATGATCCATTTGTTGATGAATTATGTCATCATCGTAGAGCTGCAAGAGTCGAAGCACTCGTACATCCAGGTACAAACAGCGCAAACGAAAAATGGGATCACAAGCCTGTACTATCCTCTCCGCTTTGGAATCCCAGATGCTTATCGTGTCCATGTGCGCTGTAGGTTGCCGGGAAAAGCTTGCGTTTTCAGAGCTCGCTCCCATCGGCATTCAGCAATGCAAAGCATCCAGATGGCAATAGCAAGAAAACTGGACGAGATTTCCCGATGAAAGATGGAGCGATATCCATCAATCAGGTGCTCTATGCTCGGCATTTTCACAAGAAACGCATCTTCTCGGGTTCCCATATCTTGATGGAAGCAGCGAAAAGTCCGGAAATCTCGCGTGGAGTCGCTGGTCGAATCGCTCACTCGATTTTTAGCCGTGACGGCGCTCAAGAGAAGAAACCGAAGCGCTTACCGAAACGCCTTATCAATGTGATACCGATCATCCAGAAGCTCATCACACGATTTCGATATTTCGATATTGAAGCATTGGCGAAGAACTTGCTCCCAATCCCATCAGCGTTTCGGGAGTTTATGCGTGAGAACCATGCACTGAAGCGCATTGCTAGGAAGCCTGCGGGTAAGCTTTCGTCTGGGTTTAAAGGAATGGACGCAATCGCATCAAGAGCGCTAGAAAGCGAGTACTTGAGCCAAGAAGACAGCGAAGGTGCACATGATGAGCGAAAGCGCAAACGGCGTGAAAATGCAATCGAGTCTCGGTCGTGGGCATCTGCGTCATCAGCTGGACTGCATTCCGCAGTCGAGGGGACTTCGAGAAAGCGACAACGAAACAGTGTAGAAGACTCTTCTTCATCATCGAGCGAAAAAGTCGCTACGAATTTGTCCAAGTTGCAAGAACATCGTGACGAAATCTCTCGTTTGGGGGAATTTGTGGTCTCCAAGCGAGTGGTCTATCGGCTGCTTCGAAAGTTTGTGGCAGGAATCGTGCCAAAAGAGATTTGGGGACCCAGCAGTGGATCTGAAAAGAACTGGCAGCGCATCAAGCAGCTTCTGCAGCGGTTTGTAAACTCTCGGAAGTACGATGTCATATCGCTCAAAGAGGTAAGCGGGGGAATCTTTGCAGTGATGTCTTTGTCAGGAGTGGATGGCTGACTCATTTGGTACTTTTCAATAGTGCTGCAGCGAGCTACAGGTGAAATGTGTCGAGTGGATGAATATCCAGGCAAACCCGTCATGTTGGTCAGTATCGCTGCAGAGGGCTCCCATTGAAGCTCTCACTGATCTCATCGCATGGGATCCACGTGCTCGTCTGTTCTTCTCTGTAGCCCTCCGAATGAATTAGTCAAGCGCCAGAAGCTTTTCCAAGATCTGCTCGTATGGATTCTAAAATGCTTAGTGTTTCCGTTCCTGAGAAACCTGTTTTACATTACTGAGCGCGAAGGAACGTCAAATGAGATCGTGTACTACCAGCGAGAGGTGTGGAGCGCTATAAGGTTTGTGCATGTTCTCTCTCTCGTCACTCACATCCTGCTTTCATGCCTACAATGCTCTGAATGTGCTTTGTTGTCGATTGCAGCAATGTGGCAGTTCAAGACTTGAGCGCCGCGGTTCTACAACCTGTCAGCGGGACGTCTTCGTCCGAGAAAGCTCGACAGCTAGCAACTTCACGACTGCGACTGCTTCCTAAAGTCCGAGGGATCCGTCCATTAATGAATCTTTCCACACCAGTCGACCGCACTCAGATATCGGTGAACAAGTCTCTGGATCCAGTGCATCGTGTACTGCTCTTTGAAGCCGATCGTCAATCCAAGCACCTTCTTGGAGCTTCTGTGAGGAGTATGGATGAAATTTACCAGCGTATCAAGCCACTTTTTCAAGCGATTGCATCCTGCAGCAGCTGCAACGAGCGTCGAAACTTGGATCGTGGGAAACTACCTGCAATATACTGCGTATCGGTGGACATTGAGCGATGCTTCGACACAATTCGTCCTCAGAAGCTGTATCGAATACTAAAGAAAACTGTGTTCGAAGATGAGTATTTAGTACGGAAGCACTGGGTGTACCAAAGAAGCAACGTCGTCAACATGGGAAACAATCGCGCTCGCAAACCAAAGTCGCTACTCTTCAAAATGGAAAGTCGCGCGTTTCGATCAGGGGATCTACAGGGCTTTGACGAGCTCGTTGCGAAATCGAAGAAGCGAAATGCAGTATTCCTTGACGGAGTACTTTACGACTATCTCTCGAAATCCAAGATACTGCATTTGCTGAAAGAGCATCTGCTCCAAAACGTCGTGCAAATCGAAGACCAAGAGTTTGTCCAGCGACAAGGCATTCCTCAAGGATCGGTGTTGTCGACTCTGCTGTGTAATCTCTATTATGGCCATTTTGAGCGGAAGATATTGTGGAGGCGTCTCGGGAAAGTTTACGCGCCTGCAACAGGGAGCGCTGGGTGCTGCCATCATGAAGATCTACTGCGGTACACTGACGATTCCTTACTTATCACCACCAATCTGAAGCGCGCTCAAGCTTTTGCGAAGATCATGCACGAAGGCAACAGCGAGTTTGGGTGCTTCGTAAACGTTGCAAAAAGCCGCGTGAATTTTGATGTTTCTGTCCAAGGAGAGGGGACAGCTTTTCATGCGATTCCAAGGTTTGACGAAGGCGAGTACGATGGCAGACTCGGTTGGTGTGGGATGCTGATCGATCCACTTCGACTTCAGCTGTACGTCAACTACGAAAAGTAGGTGCTTGGCTGCCGCATTTCACGCAACTATCTCGGAGGTTTCGTCTAACTTTGTTTGCCAAACAGCTCGCTGATCCAAGTCTCAATCCCTTTTGACGAAACCAAAGCCCTCCAGGACTTCTTCGTGAACAAAGTGCTTTCATCTATCCGTCAGCGATGGCATCCGCTCTATTTTGACCCATCCTTTATATCGAGGGAAACAATTCGGGTAAGCAAGACCTCTCCTATGCTATTCTCCATTGCGAAGTGGGGAGTGCTTTGACAGGTTGCAATTTTCTGACATGTTGCCACAGGTGAATCTGTTCCAAATGCTCTGTCTTGCCGCCGTACGCTTTGCGTTAATTGTCGACATGCTACCGTTCGTCAATTGCAACATGGAGTTCTTTCATCGCAGTGTCCACGACATCCTCGCAAAGACAGCAAACGGCATCAATCGATGTGTTCACAACCTCACTGCCACCACGGAAGAAAGTGCGCCACCTTCACCACGTGAGACAGAGCAAAGCGACTTGCTCAATGAAATGAAACGACGCAAGCACAACAATGCGACCAACACTGTGCAGAAACAGGAGGTATGACGAAATTTGAGCCGTCACTGCGCTGCGGGTTCTTGTCGACTCGAATTAACAAGAGTTCATGTGTGCACTGTCATACGCAGGTGTGGAGCATTGGTCTAAGGAGCTTCCAGCTTGTGCTCAAGAAACAGCAGAGTTGTCGCTCGCAGAAGGCAAGGAAGCGTCGTAAAGAAAACGGCGGTCCGCAATGGACTGCTCTTCTCGACTTGCTCGCAAAGGACGAGGCGCGATTGCAACACTCGGGAACCTCCACGACGAAAGTCGGCGAAGAGACGTTGACGTGGCTTGCTCAAGACAGTCGTAGTGCGTTCGTCCTGAACCAATGGCTGGCTTCAACAGCTACACAAGGACGCAACACCAGAAAGCAAAAGTGCCAATGAGCGGTGTCTTTTTTTTCTGGCGAGTCCCAGGATCCTGCAAGTCGTACTTCTCAAGTATGAACATACCGCACCGTTCGACCCAAGAATCGCATGCAGGATGCACCACAACACGCTGCCACACAGGAAGCTCACGAAATGCCCACGATAGAGAAAGTCCACACTCTCTCCCTGACCTGAACTCAATCCTACGGAAACGCATATGATGACGCACCTGTGAGTCGACATTCAGGGAAAACGTCAAAAGCGTCCGAAACCCTCGCACATCAGAAACCACTGTACAGCCTCAAGTATCCAGTTGATTTGTCGGCGCGATGGTACGCACACCTGGATGCTCACCGACTATTGGCTATCGTTCACCAAACATGTCCTATCCCCTATGCAGCGACCTTCTGTTGACTTCTCGACGTGGATTGTATGACGCCCAGTATGCCAACTCTGCAGAGATCAGGACCTGAAGCACTCCTCCGACTGCATCTGTTTTTGCCAGAGGTAGGGGGTTCCGCCACCAACCCCTTTCCGACTCCGTCCAATGCTGTGATGCACGCAGACCGCAATCGCGCATTGCGCAACCCCACTCGTCGACCATCATCACCGTACTGCCAGAGAGCACACACAACCGTGCTTGGAAGAACAGCCGGCGAGGTTCACGCAACTTTCCAGTCTGTTAGGGAGTCAGGCTCGTTCGGTTCTTTCGTCATTTTTTATTTGCTGTCGGGAGTGGAACTGAACGGAACGACGAGTGCTTCGGGATAATCGCCGCGACTTGTACAAGCAGCTCGCCTCGAGACGCCACGCCGCCAGGAGCGCTTCGCTTTTTTATCCAGAACAGGTCGACTTGGTTGGTGCTACTCGAGACAAAACGTGGATGGATGACTCGCAGTACAATTGGACGCTGATCTATGCCGTCGTCTTGGCATTCGCGACGGTCGTGACACTCGCGACGCTGCTGCTTTCGTTCAAGCAGATCCTCGTCAACGACTCGGCTGTGCAGTATATCACGTACTCGGTAGTGCGCTCGTATTTTATTTATTCGCTGACCCGGTTCGTGTTCTACTTGTGCGTGATCGTCAACTACAGTGGCGTGCGCGACGTATTGGACGACGTCGAGAATGGGCAGTTGGTCGGCGTGCGAGTTATTTATTCCGACGAGTCGAGCAGCGGCAAGTCGATGGTGGTCATGCTAGCGCTGATCGGAGACGTGGCGCTGTTGTGCATGACGTTTTGGGTGTTTTCGCTGGCGTATGAAATGACAAGACTCATCGCCAGATCCATGGATCGAGGACGCACCATGGAGCGCCATGTTGTGCGGGTGTATTGTATCCGAACGTACAGCATCGCATTCGTGTTCGCAACGTTGATGATTGTCTCGGCGCTGTTGTCACCGCAGCAGGAACGAACCGTGCGGGGCATCGCGCTGACGTTCCAGCTGGTGTGTGTCTGGATCTCGTTCCTGTACCCATTGGCTTGCACGCTGTTCTTATCGCTGAAGAAGCGTACGAAAAAAGTTGTGCCACAGACAGCGGCGTTCCTGCACCGACGAATACGAAACCTTGTGATCGTGTACTGCGTGCTCGTGTTCCCAGCGTGTCTCGTGGAATTGCTGATTCGAGTCGTGGATGTACCGATCGTCTGGGTTGGTTTCAGCCAAGCTCTGTACTATTTGTCCGGCGGGGCGTCCGCGTTGGTCATTGGCACCAGCGTCACCTGCTGCTACCGAACGCTGCGTCCAATCATGCCGACTTCCGTGTACGAGCAGCTTCTCGAGGATGGGTATTTCTCAGAAGCGCTGGAAAAAGATCGCATCGTGGAGCCTCCGATGTTCCGTCCAATCTTTGTGTGTACCGACATTGAAGGCTCGACAGCCTTGTGGGCGAAAGATCCGCAAGCAATGTCCGACGCGCTATCGCTTCATGACGATCTCATGCGTAAAGAACTGCTTCGGTGCAATGGGTACGAAATCACGACGGCGGGCGATGCATTCCAGCTGGCGTTCCACAGAGTGTCCGACGCGATCCTGTATTGCATGCACGTCCAAGAGAAGCTGCTGAAAGTGGATTGGCCTCCAGCGATTTTGAAGACGGAGCACGCAGCTCGGAGCTACGACATTTGGGGTCGCATGCTGTTCAACGGGCTTCGCGTGCGCATGGCGATCCACGATGGCGATGAGCAGCTGATCTGCTCCAAGCACCCAACGACCGGTAAAATGACGTACCTCGGCATCAGCGAGATCGTGGCTCGGGAGTTGGGCGATATGGGGAAAGGTGGACAGATCCTGATCAGCGAGTCGGCATTGAACATCTACGAATCCGAAGAGATGACGCCAGAGGACAAGCTGCATGGCGCATTCAGCAAGCTGCAGTTTGAGCTCTTCGAGCGCTTGGACCTCGGGATCTCGTTCCAACTGCACGAACTGATCTCCACAAAAGTTGGCGATCGATTCCGTCGGGAGAAGCATACGCGCACCGAGCTTGTGAATGCGAGAGTCATGTTGCTGCACACGCATTAGAGTTTAATTTATTATACACCAGCATTGCTTAGTCGTCCAAGAAGCCGCACAAAGCTAGAGGAAGCCCATCAATCAGTCCAATGTGTATCCTACCTGTCACGGTCTCTCGTCCATCAAAAAGAAAAACATTGCAGTCCAAAGTGTCATTTCAATGACCATGCCAATTTGTCAGGAATCTCCATTTTGTCGCTTTTGCGTGTCAATTCGTATGGAGGATAGTTTTTAGCCAATAGTATACGAGGATGCAAAGGATGAAGCACTACTATTGGGTGGAAATTATAGTTTTGGGATGTTGTCTCGGTGGTGTTTGCTGTTTGGAGTTTGCTCGCAGTTATTGCGCACGAGGCAGAGGAGAGCGAATCAAAGCGAGTGAGGGATGTGGATCGGACGCTGGACGCCGCGTACGGCCCGCGCTGTCGCTGCCGCCAAATGGAGCCGCTTGTCGGTACGTGCATGCTCCGCGTAGTGCTGTTGCTATGCTCTGTCACACACACACACTGCGCTCATTCCTCTTGTGTGCTGGTTTGGTCTGACATCCAGTCGACGTCGACAGCGTCGGTCGAATCAATGGAGGCCTTTGTCTCGCACGTCACGGTAAGCACACGGCGCTGCTACTCGGGCGTATATTACGTGCATCTAGTGTGTGGTCGCACTTGTCCCTGATGTGTATGTGTTCCGAATCTGCGTGACTCTCTCCCTCCCTAGAGTGGGAACGAAATGGCAGGAGCATTAAGCCAACACCACCACCATGCGAATGGATCCTCGTCGTTCATCCATCCGACGGCCGTCGTGCACCCAAATGCGTCTATTGGTCGCAATGTGCATGTCGGTCCCTACAGCATCATTGGTCCAGGTACGTTGCCAATTTGCGTTTTGATCCCGCGTCCATACTGTAAAGCACTAGCTCTGCAGTCCAGGAGCTCAAACATAGTCCATGTGCGTGTGCGGGAATGTGGATTATATTGTATCGTAGACGTGGCATTGGACGATGGCGTGTATCTCCAAGCCCATGTCGTCGTCGAGGGCAAGACCGCAATCGGCAGCGACACGATCATCCACCCGTTTGCATGCATCGGTGGCGAACCGCAGGATAAAAAGCACAGGCGCAGTGGTGGTGTGGGCCAGCCGTCAAGTTCGTCTCTGGTCGTCGGCAAGAACTGCATCATCCGAGAGCACGTGACTATCCATGGGAGCACATCGTACACGTTCGACACCCCCACGACCGTGGGCGACGACTGCTGGATCCTGTGTGGCGCTCACATCGGCCACGATTGCAGCGTTGGCAATCGCGTGGTGCTCTCAAACAACGTCTGCGTCGCAGGCCACGTCCAGATTGGCGATTTCGCGATCATTGGCGGCCAGGTCGGACTCAAGCAGCATATCAAGATCGGCAGTCTCGCCATGGTGGGCGGCAAAAGTGCCGTTGACGGCGATGTGCTGCCCTATGGACTCGCGATCGGGAACCGCGCGAAGATCGCGGGACTGAACTTGATCGGGCTACGACGAGCAAAAGTAACGAACGAGAATCTGCAGAGCTGCTGCTGCATGAAACCATTTCCCGGCTTGACCGATTGATGCGGAGCTGATTCTTGTCGTTTGTGTGTCCCCACCAATAGGTCTCTCGGCAAGAGATCAAGTTGATGCTGCGCATGTATCGGTATCTCTTTGGCGTGTCCAGTTGTAACAAGACTGGGTTCGCGCCTGCACTAGAGTACGTGGTCTGTCAACGTGATGGTTCGAGCACGACTGTGTGCTTTGCTCACTCCCAGTTTGCCTTGACTACAGCTTAGAAGCGAAAGAATCGATCGTGCTACGCGCCGAGGAAGTGAAAAAGTACTTGCAGGAGCAGCAAATAGACGCACAACGTCATCCGATGATCCACGAAATGGTACGCGAGAGAGCGAGAGAGAGAGAGAGAGGAGAAAGAACATATCGCGTGCTTTCTCGAAATGGTGTCAACGATTGTCTAATGGATCTGGGTTGCGCTTGTGTCTAGGTGGACTTTGTATTGGACTCTCCGAATCGATTCCGTTCGTCGATGTGTTCTGCGGTGTCAAAACCATGATCCGCACCAACCACAAGAAGCATCCACCGGAAATACACCAAATCAATAGAGTCTCCTGCATTCATTATCATTCGTCACCCGTCGAGTCTCTTTTTGTGTGTTCCCCAGGTATTTCAGGATGAAGCTCATTGCAGCGCCGACTGGTCAGCGAGGTCCATTCTCACGAAGCAAAGCAGAACAAGAGATCGAGCGAAGGAGCTGCTCTGCGTGCCCACAATTATGGTCAGGTCGTTGCGATCGCCGAGCAAATCCAAGCACAAGAAAGCCGAGGAGGGACGCTCGCGGTTGAGCTTCGATGCTGCAGCAGGTCGCGGCAATGGTGAGACCCCGACAACCGCGAGTGAACTCAAGGCGTTGCTAAAAAAATCATTGGAGAACGCGCAAGAGGGAGGTATCGCGAATGCTGCGTCGAATGCGCAATCCGAGTCCCCATTACTGGTGCGTGCCGACACTGCGACACCAGAGGCATCTCCAAACGCCAGAAGCAGCAGCAAGAAGGATCGCACGGAAAGTCGACTTCAAGGCGCAAAACCGCATGCTGGTGCTGCGGAGAGTTGGTCGACGACAAGTACTCCCCGCGACGAACCCAATACGTACCGAGATCGAAGCAGCACGGACGCAAGTGTACAGCATGGCGGTGCCCATCTTCGCATTTCCGGTCCACGACTGAATCTGTCGATTGGTGGAGTGTTTGGGTTCAGTTGCCTTGGCGGATCGACATGCGTGCCACGATGGGGAGCAGACCGACTGATTCGCTCCATGGGCTCGCTTCGAACAACCGCGCAGTCTGCAGCCTCAGCATCGCCACCACCGCTTTCGCCGTGCGCACAGCGTCAACTTCAATCTCTCGAGCCCATCGCGAAGAAGTGCTGGATCGAACTCTACGTCGAGAAATGTGACGAGCTCCCCTTTGGCGTGTACTCGAAACCGCAAGTGCACGTGCATTTGGTGGATCGTTTCACAGGGCAAGCGATTCACCCCACGCAGACAACCTCACCGGCGAAATTGAACTACTCCTGCAGCTACGCAAGTAAGTAACCATCCTACGAGTGAAGGAGTATGAAGAACGGTGTAAGATGCTAACGCAGACCGTACTTGCTTGTTGTTTGTAGACGCCTTCAAGTGGTACCAGTCGCTGCGATTCCCGATCACGTTGGTCGAGTTTTTATCGCCTCACACGCTGCTTTTACTGGAGATCTTTGAGGAAAAGGCGGTCAAAAAAACCAAGTACCACAACAAGACCCGACAGCATCACGGCAACCAATTTGAAGAGGTGGATCAGCACGATAGTCACGAACGAGCTCAGCAAAGTTCACCAAGCATCCAGCAGCAGCAGTTGCGGCATGGGAAGCATCGTCGGATCGCCTGGGGGTTCTACAGCCCCGTCAGTGAGAAAGGCAACATAGTTCTTCGCTCGCTGTCTCCACTGGACGGTTCGGGAGAAGGTTCTCAAGAGCAGGACGGCGGTGGTGACAACCAAGACCATCATCATCAGCAGCAGCAAGGCGACGGTGGTGGGTATGGCAAAAGTGACCACGCTGTGCGCCTCCAGCTGTACGAATACCAACTCTTGACGTGGATGGATCACTACCAGGCGAAAACCCAATGGCAGTGGTCACGCACGAATGCGCCGCAAATGCCCTCCGCGTATCTCCAGTACCAGAAGCGTCGTCGTGCGCCTGCTGCATCCACCATTTACGTTGACATTCGCCCCATCATCCCGCCGATCAGTGGCGCTGCGAGTAGTGTAATGCCCAATGCGAGCCCTGCATTGTCGTCGCTGGAGGAGAGCACTCAAGGCGAGGAAGATGGCAGTCAACGACACGAAGGCAATGCAAGGGAAGAGCCGCCGTCAGCAGACGAAGAAGACAACCAGAGGCTGACGACTGCTTCATCTCCGCAACAACCACTGAGCCCCAGCAACGAAGAGGGAGGACGTCTTCAATCTCAAAGTGATTCCCAAATGAGTGGGTCCGACCCGCTCATCGTGTGCAAGCGGAATCCCACGGAAGCGCGTCTTGTCCCACATCGCGTACTCTGTCGACTCCCGACGGGGAAGAAGGGATGCTCTTGTGTGGCCTTCAGTCCCTGTGGATTGTACTTGGCGGCTGCGATCAATCCAGGCTTGGGGGAGTTCCTGATCCACGTTTATTACGTGAATTCAAGCCAATTGCTGCAAATCTGTCGTGGCCATTGCGGGATGATCTACTTGCTCGAATGGGACAACAGCAGCCAACGCCTTATCTCGTCGTCGTCTGATGGAACAGCGCGCCTGTGGTGGATTAGTGTTCCACGTACAGGCTCGATCTCAGGTGGCGACAGCAGCAGCATTGTATGGCATCATGCACCGTCGCCGTGCTTCGTGTACTGCGGTGTTTTTCATCCAGTACGTGACGACCTTGCCGTCACAGGCGCTTCCGATGGTCTCCTTCGTTTCTGGAGCACGCAGAACGGGAGGAATGACTGCACACTCCTTCGAGTCAGCGCGGCTGCCGTCCACAGTGTCCGCATTGAGCCAAAGTCGCTGCGAATCTTCTGCGGCGATGCGCGCGGCGAGATCACGGTTTGGAGTTCTACGAACCTCACAAGTTCCCTTTCACTTCCTCCTGCGCCATCGTTTGAACTGATCAAAACCATCCATACGGGTCAAGCAACGATCACGAGCATGCAGTTGCATCCAAGGAAACAGCATTTGCTTGTGCACACCCAGCCCAACCAACTTCTAAAGTACGAGCTGCGGTCGTATTTGCTGCTCAATAAGAGCTATGGCGGCGTCATCTGCGAAAAACTGATCGGCAAGAGCACGTTCAGCCCCGATGGCCGATTCGTCGCGAGTGGGTCCGAAGATGGCGTCCCGCTCTTGTTTGCAAGCGTGCATGGTCGAAAATTCCAGCGCGGGATTTGGGGAGCTCCGTTTTTCTTTCAGTACCCTGTCATGGATATCGCATGGTCCCCTTCAGCGCACATCGTCGCGTTATGCTCTTACGGTAAGTCGCTTGAGCTCACCGCCAATGTATACTGAAAAGCTTCTGGTGTTCATCATCGCGTATATGGAACTTGGGTGGTTGTGCTTGCAGGCGGGAACCACCCGATCGTGCTGCTCTGTGCGTATCGAACTGACGAGGACTTGGCTCAGCACTTGCTGACTGCAAATTCCACTCCTTCAGCGACAACGCCGTCGTCGACGATGGCTGCTAGTATCACGAGAGATCTCGTGGAAGAAGCGGCAAGTCGTCCTGCAGCAGCTCAGGACGACCACAGCGGGCGTGTACAACGTGCTCTGGAGAGAAGGCGGCAGCGTCTTCAAGCAAAGGTGCATCCATGCTCTCTGCAGTTCGCTTGTGTTTTGTCACCCGAGATCTGACACTTCGATCCTTCTGTCTGGCTCCACAGCTTGCGCTTGAGACCGAATCCGTCGAGACTGCAGCTCATGCTTCAATTTAGCGTCAATGCGAACGAATCCGAAAGCGCCATTTCAAGGTTGTGGTTTGGACAACGTCAGAATCATTCTATTTTCTGTTGGTTGAAGGGGAGCAAAAATAGTTGGCACTATCAATCAAACGGGGGTCAACCTCTACGATGCAGTCTATGAATGCAGATACTCGTTTACCAGCACACACAAAGCACTTTCGACCAACATGACTCAGGACCACCGCAATGAACCGGAGCTGCTCGGCAAGCCGCGAGCTCTGCACGAGAAAAAGCACATCTCGCAGAGCCAACTCGAAGTTCAAGCGCTCTGCCGACTCTTTCGATCGACGGGCGGAAGCAGCACCGACCAAGAACCAAGCAGCTGGAAAAAGCAGACGGGGTGGTCCGCGCTCGAGCACGCCGCGAAACAATCCTCCGAGAGCTTGCTTGTGCGAGGCACGATGGAGACACAATTTCCGCTGGACGGGGTGGTGTGGGAGCGAAACCACGTCGTCGCGATCGACCTGTCCGAAAACGGGCTTTCTGGCAGACTTCCAAGTGACATCACACACCTGAGGTTCCTCAAAACGCTCAAACTCCGCAACAATCCGAAACTGATGGGCTGCCTTCCTCCCGGAATGTACTCGATGCCGCATTTACGCTATTGCTACCTCGATGGCACAAAGCTGGAGAAAACGCTTCCATTCCAGACCGCTCACTCGTTTCAAATCACGCACTTCCATGCCTCCGGTGCAGCGGCAACCGTCTGCTTTCTCACAAACAATCGTAACAGCCAAACTCGATGGACAGCCGACATCACCGAGTCGGAAATGTTTATGATGCACTCCTCGCTAAAAGCGCTTCACGAACGCCCCGCGACTCGAGAGGCTGTCATTGAGTGTAACGCTCGCAATGCCACTGGACCGGAGCGAGCAGCGGCGGCCATCAAATTGCAGCGCATCTACCGAGCAAGGATCGAGAGATCCAAGTTCAGGAAGTACCTCAAATCGCTCTTTGAGCGCAATTTCGATCCAAACAGCGGCTTCGAGTATTTCGTCGACACGCGCACTGGCGAAGCATCATGGGAAAAGCCGACGTTCATCGCAAGTCCCCGAAACGAGAGCAAGCAGCTTTCTGACGGCAATAACGACGCAATCCCGAGCGCTCAGAATGCTGCTGCAGCATGGCAGCCTTACGATGATGGCTGCGGCAATACGGTCAGTTTCTCATTCACTCTCAACCCACAAATGCCGCATCAGACTCGCATTTTTGACATACTTTCTCCTCTTCTTCTTGCCAACACCACAGTACTATTGGAACAGCATCACGGGGGACTCCACCTGGGAACCGCCAGCCTTCCTCAGCCGCATCTACCAGGAACTGAAAGCTCGGTATGGAGCCGACAAAACGGACGAAGAACGCTTCGAACTCTTCTTCCACGATATTGACAAGGACAGCACAGGCGAGATCAGCAAAGACGAGTTCGCACTTCTCTGCGGCGACCTTGGAATGGCCATGTCGGACAAGCAAATCGACAATGTGTTCAAGGAGCTGGACACAAGTGGCGACGGAGAACTGAATCGCCAAGAGGTAATCGCCTGGTTGACTAGATCATACAGTTGAAAGCATCGTGCACCTGGTGCACTCATTCATCATCACCCAAAATCTTCATGAGCTTCTCTGAATCAGCAATGGTACGCGTCAACCCGATAATCTGATTGCCAGTGATCAGATAGGTATCCGTGCATGAGCAGGTCACGGTATTCGTTTCTTCCGGCGCCGTTGAGCTTCCAGTAGGTACTGGTCGTTTGCTTTCGTTCTCAGCTGATTCAACTCTTTGGAATTTGGCATCAAACTCGACAATGACCGAGTATCCGCTAGCGTACATACGCTTTTCGTCCACTGAGATAACCCGCAAGCATCTGTTCAGCAACGACACATACTGGATCATACCATGTTCGCCATGGAAAGTGCCCCAAAACGGCAGCTCTTCTGGCACTTCCGATTTGATGAAGAAATTGGGGGACACCACTGGTCCAAGTAAATGCACATTGGGGACCACATAGTAAAGCATCCCCACTCCTTCCCGCTTTGTCGCCACGCATTTCACCAACATGATGTTGTCCTCGTCATCTGCGTCGGTGATACTATTCCGCAGGGTCTGCGAGTCGGTCATTGCTTGCTGCATTCCTTCATACCACAACGTCCGTGTGGCGTCTGATCGCGTCACGAATGTGAGAGTCTGGTCCACTTCCCGACTTCGATCAAATGCTTCAACTTGAAAGCCGAAAGCACCAATGCCTGGATTCTTCACGCTTCTGCCAAAAGCAATCCATTTTCGGGCATTGCATACGACGAGTTTCTTCGGCCGCGACGTCCACTGTTGCGTCTTCGCCACCAGGAACTGCTTCAACTTGGTTGTAGAATTTGCTTTGACCGGTGATGGACTTGTGAGAGAGGGCTGGGCGGACACTGGCACGTCCTCTAAGACCAACAAGCAGCTTTCTTTCTCGAACCTGAGATGAACTTTAACCCATTTTGAGCGTTTTTGGTACACATACCCAGAGATACTTGCTTCGTCTTCAATTGCGTCGAAAGATGTCCCCGTGTCTCCCTTTAGCACATCAATGATGGACTGTGGGTACTGGCTTTGCGAACGACTGCGAAACATATCGGTTGGATTAATACTTTCATTCCCCGTGGCAAGGTTCTGAGGAGAGCCGAAGCCTTCTTTCTCCATTGGCAGACGTCGAAACGGTTCTAGCTCCTGAGAAAGGAAACCAGTCGCAGAAGATGAACGACGCGCCAGCGGGAACACATCGTCCATGGCGTCACTTCCTCTCCTTCCATGAACTCCCTGACTCAATCCACCGCCGCTGAGTGAGCTCAGTCCTAGAACTGCATCATCTAGCGCATCGATTTGCTGATAATGCGACGCCACCAGTGACGCACTGAATTCAGCCCAGCCTGCGAAGTTGAGGCAATATTGTCGAATAAGCTCTTGCTCCAGTCGTGGGGAACTGCATATCTTGTCAATCTTGACGCCAATGATAGCCAGATGAGCATCGTAGGGGTGAGTGGCAGCACTCTTGTGCAGCTTGTGCATTATAAATGCCAAAATCGAATCTGGGGGTCGGAATACACTGCGCAATAGCGGATTGTTTACTCGCCCGCTTGACGACACTCGATCAAACAGATTGAGATAGAGCTTCACGATTCGGCAATGCAAAATATTCGCTTTCGGGAATTTCTGGAAGATATCAATCAGCGATGTGGACAAATCGAACTTTGCCAATTGTTTGTCCAACGATTCCTTCCCCATTCGAATAATCGCATCCAGAAAATCGATCACGTGCATCACGAGCAATATTGATGCTAGAGGGCGATGGTTGATCACAAGTTTTCCGGATGACGGCGAGTAGCACGTAGCAGGAGGCGAAATGCCGCTATGTTGCGATTGCCTCCTGACCATCTCTGGGGTTGGTGGAGGAGCTGCCATAGGAAGAACTCGGGAGGGCAACGCTGATTGGTTTTGGAGTTCGTCACTCCTCGAGACATCACGAGTTGTGTCTTCTTCGTCGTCCATCGAGTCTTCGGAGTCACTATCGCTGAAGCAGTCGCGTGAAGCAAACTCGGAGATGGTTGAAAGATGCTGGTGGTAGTTTATAGCAGCGCACAGAGTCTCTGCCAGAAGCTGAACTGGCGGGACAAACAGCTTCATCCGATCTTTGTCCAATAGAGAGTTCTCCAAGGCACATTTCAGAATATCGATGACCAGAATAGTAGGAATGCCAGCTCCAGCAGTGTGGTTTGCGTCCAAGTACCGGATTTCTGCTATCGCCACTTCAGCGAGCCGAATAACGATGTCTGGCTTTTCGAGTACAGCCAGCATCACCCCATTTTTGATTTCTTCATGCAGAACACGATCATTTGGTAGAATTTTCGGGGGGAAAATCTCCCTTTCGAACGATTCCACGCTTTCGTACGATGCCAGCTGGAGTTTCGTTTGGATATAATAGCAAAACGTGTTCGGAAACTCTTGCGATAGCACTTTCGCCAAAATGTCAACGCATCCACTGATTCGAGCATGTGCGAGCGGGTTTCTTAGACTGAACTGGGAAGCAGGAGGAGGCGATGCAGACGACAATGCGTGCGAATCTACCGGCTTCTCGACTATTCGCTCGACAAGGCTGCGTATGATCGGCTGGAACTGGTATTCTCTTCGTTGCGCGAGGTGAATGAGACCGTGCAACAGCGTCGACACCTCGGGATTGTAGGCGTGGTAGGCAAACCGCGCAAACAGAGTTTCTCTTTCTTGCACTTCGATAGCGGACAGGATCGCATGGACCGACGGATAAACCGCGAAGTTCTTGGTGATTCGGCACATATTTGCTAGTAAGACACTGTCGATTGCCAGTTCAGACTCCTCATCTCCACCTCCTTCTTTTCGCGAGTCAGGAATCGAAGCATGCCTCTTCTCTGGATACGGGTTGTGCCACAGAAACCGATACAATCCGGAAAAAATGCGCTTCCATTCTGTCGCTGTAAGGTCTTCAATATGCAGTATGTACCCTCTGATTGCAGCACTGGGCTCGCTCACATCAGAGAACACACTGCTAGTGCTGCTTCCTCTTCTAAAGCTCTGTGCTGAAAGCGAGGATTGTCGAAAGCTTCCAGCGATGGCCAGCAAGAAGGGCTTCGATTTCTTGTCTGGGCTTTTCGAGCTCAAAGGGTCCCGCTTCGGAGAATGCGACGCAATTGTCCCAGACTGCTCTTCGTGCTGTTGACCTGCATTCTCCATCACGGTCGCTGGAGCAGTGGACGGCAGTTTCTTGGGCGAACCGTGCCATGTCAACGCCTTCAGGTAGAACCGCAGAATAATCTCCGTCGCGATGTACGGGCGTCGATATTTTTCTGGATCCGAGATGTGGTGACTCGGAACGTGCTTTTTCTCATCGCGCAGAAGTGGCAACGGCATCCTATGCTGACTCGACTTGTGATGGCTACTGCTGCTACCGTGCCTGCTGGGCTCGGGGAAAGTGGTCGCGAACAAAAACACTTGCGCGATATTCTCCGCTTCAAGGAGCATCGTCTGCACGGGAGACATCGAGCGCTCTCGCTTCTGCACGAGTGACAATACGGTCTCCGTCTCGTAGCAGGCGCAAAACACGTTCTGCAGCGACAGCGACTGGCGCAACGCTTCCGAATTATGCAGCGCATGCGACGTCTGGATCGGGTCGCGCACACCCGATGTATTCCTCGGGAGACGGTCGAACGGCGGCGTATTCGTCAGCGACGACGGCGACTTCACTGCCGCAGTGGCGTCTGTCGCGGAAGCAGAGCTCACGCCGTTGATATGCGACGAAGACGGCTCGGGCGAGATCGGGTCCTCTTGGTCGACAAGCGGCACCTGCAGCTGGTCGCTCTCGCTGTCGGCGTCGGAATCGGACTCGGTCTCTACGGCGCACGTACATTTGCGCGGCGCCCACATCATCCCCCCAATCATGCTCACTCCCTGGATCTACGAATGTGACGCCGCTTGAAGGTCCTTGGAACGAAGAGCGGCGTGTGTGTGTGTGCTTGGCTTCGTGATCGATTGAGGTAGGTACGTTAGTAATAATGCGGGCTTTTCTATTGCGGAATGCAATGCAGGGCGAAAGTGAAGCATGCGAGTGAGGCAAAGCGAAGCGGGTGTGTTTGCAAGGGGATGTGTGGGGAACCATCACTCTTTATCGTGGGTGAAACTCGTCGACTTAGGAGCTGTTGTAGAGTGTCCTGACTGTCGCGATCTCGAAACCAGCTGGCTTTGTAGTTTCTCCGACTTTTTCCGAATCGGGTGGCCCACTCTTAGATCGACAAACGTAAAGTCGCCAGTCGAAGCGACGCTCGCTCTTGAAAACGCACTGCCGTTTCACTGCGACACCATTATTCATTTACACAGATGCACTGTATGTTTGCTGATTGCCGGAGAGTATGGATATGGGTTCAGTTTCAAGACAGCATCACATATTAGTTCGTAGATACTATGGAGAGACAGAGTATCACATCCAAGTGTGGAAAAGGTGCGCTCCTCAAAACCGTTGAAAAGACACAAAAAAGTTTGGAGGGACGCACAGCGAAGAGCCACATTGAGCACCACACAAACACACAAAGCATTCACGAATGGAAAAGGAAACCTCCCTCTATTTGGCTCTGTGTATAAGAGGGTGCCGCAGTATGGACGTCGCAATGCAGACGCTGCTGGATCTTTGGAGCACACAAAGTGAGTTCAGTCCTCCTGCTGACTCTCCCTCAGGATCTATCCGTGTTCGCAGCTGAACGACTGATATCGGATCACAAATGGATGGTGTCGTTGTACCTTATAATCAATCACCTTAGCAGCAGTGCTCTACTCCAGAGAAAACAACATCCTTCGACACCCCAACTCGACTGGCCATATACAACTCTACGCTATGCTATGCTCACAAAAAACTTAGATGCTTGGGTGCGACATATCGGTGTACATGCTGCAGGTGCCAGTGCCCGCGACGCCGCGACGCATGCGGATGTATCCCTGTTCGCCCCAACGGGTACCCCACGAGTTCTTGATCTTAATGGTCGACGCGTCGTAGCCCACGGCAAGCACAGCGTGATCCACTTGGCTGGTCTGGCACGTCGAGAGCACCCCACCAGCGTATTGCTTCCAGGCATTGTTACCAGCGGCGACGGCAATGACAACCGGATGCTTGGCCAGGGTGCTGACGAGACCAGCTTCCCCCGAGACGCGCGCCGAGCCCTTGATGCCCGTTTGGGTCTTCTGGCACGACGTTTTGCATGCAGCGTTGCCTCCGTTGCTCGAAGTGTATGGGTAGTCCGCCAGCGTACACAAACCGTTCTGCTGGATGTACTGGAACGCGTACGTTGGAGCACCGCCGTTGCAGCCCAAGTTGCGGGTATCGCAGCTCGTGAGTTGCTGCTCCGAGTACTTGATCAGGGTCTTCTTTCCGCCAGCGATACATTGTGCCGCCTCAACTGCACCGACCGAGGCGAACGCCCAGCACGAGCCACACTGACCCTGGTTTTGAGGTGGAGCCACGCACGGAGAGGTGGACCAATCGAGAGAGTCACCGTCAGCGGCGACTGGGGTGGCGGTCCCCGACGCTGGCGTCGTCGCTGGTTCTTCAGGGGCGACAACGGGATCCACTGGAGCAACCGGACCACGAGATGGCGAGGCAGTCGTCGCAGCTGGAGCACGCGTGCGGATGGGAGCTGAGGTCACAGGTGTCTTCGTAGCTGGAGCACTCGTTGGAGCAACAACTGGAGCCTTCGTTGGAGTCTTGGTGGATGGCGCTTGGGTTGGACGCCACGTGAAAAAGCTCGAGAAATCGAACTCATAGCCGAGCTCGTCACTCGAGCCGACATTGGGAGTTGGTGCTGGTGTTTTCTGCTTTCTGCTGTTGCTGCGCTCCCTGGACGTCGACGGAGTTGGCTCCGGAGTATCACTTTCATCCCACCAGTAGCCACGAAGACGACGGTCTTCGTCGCCACGACGGTACGCGTTGCCGACGTACGCATTGAATTCTTCGTCGGTCAACAGAGTGAAAGGCGAGTTCGTGGAGAATTGCGCGTCCGGGTTTTCTTCTTGAAGCTTCTTGATGTTTTCCTTGGTCAGGAAGAAACGTTGACGTTGGTCTTCTTCGACTTCGTCCGAGGAACGCGCTTCGGTCTGTGGGATCCAACCGTTTTCCTCGGCTTGGTCCTTGAACTCGTTCAGCCAGTCGTCTAGCTCTGCTTGGATCGTATCCTTTTCTTGCAAGTAGCGGTGGTAGTCGATGCCCGCGTGCATTGGGCGAGCTTGCGACGTTGCCAAGCTGCTCGCGATGGCGACAACAGCTGCCGCGCAGACCAAAGAGGATGGAGCTTTCATGGTGGATCGATTAGTAGGTTGGTGGAGCGGCTTCGGCAATGACGCGCTAGCTGGGCAAATTGGAGAATGAGCTTTCGAGACCCGACCTGTGTTTTTAATCCTCAATCGCAGGAGGCTAGAGGAGCAGAAGAGCACCAGCGTTCGGTGACGATGATGCACTGGTCTTCGTCAGCTTCATCGTCCGAGAAGGGATGGACGGTCACCTTCGTGGAACAACGATGGACTTTACAACGGCCGACAGGCGTGATCGCTTGCATGTTGTGTGCGCGTTAGCTGGTTGCATTCAGTCTCGCAGCGCTGTTCTGCTGAGTCTCATACAGTTGTTGGAAGGACAAGCGGCAAGTGTTGCCCTTCAAGCACCGAATCTCCGGTCCAGTGATTGAAGGTAGGACGACTGGGAGCGTTCGCCAGATCCAGATGGTGCTGGAGCATGGGATGCTGGTCCCACTCTGTCGACAACTCGAGTGCGTCGCTCTCTGTGACGCCTGTTCTAGTGCGCTGGTGTCTCGCCTGATTGTCGAGTGGGTTGCGTAAAAACTGGGCTCGACGCGTGAACCCAAACCGACTGGATCGGATGCTTGTCAGGAACAACCAAAGGGCAACAATCTTACTGTCGACAAACTGATCGCCCACCTGGTTTACTCGTTGCTGCTGAGTACAGTGGTGGTGTTCCTCCTTCCCAGCGTTGAGGGTCTGAAACCTGCGACCAGATGCCCGAATTGTTGTACAGGTGGGTTTCCTGCTTGTTGATGGAAAAAAATGGCTCCGAGTGCGCCAGCGTTTTGTTGGTTTACACGAATCGTGCGGTCAGGCGAGACAGGTACACGGTCTTGCTTGGTGGCTCTGCCAACAACCAAGATGTGTGAATTGCCAGTCAGCTGTGCCTCCCCCTTGGTTTTATTGTGCGCCAGCTGTATTTCAGGTGCCACACGAAAGTCCTCCATGGACTCGGCTGCAGTTGACGCAGCCAACGTCTACACAGCGGATGGCAGTTGGCGTCTTGATAAGATCAGGTCCGATTCTGAGTGGCGACTGTGTTACTGCGACCACCGTCCGTCGGTCGAAAACGCTGAGTAGTATGCTGATATCTGGTTACGCGTTGTCGACTGCGCAGACCCGCGTTCCCTCGATGCAGGACTCTACGATTCAGAGTGGGGAAAGCCCCGTTGCAAACGGTTCTTCGCCACTTTGAGCGCACACAAAACCGAAGCAAAAGCTAAACTGTACTGCTGCTGCTTACTCAGTCTCTTGGGTCCTTTTCTGAGGAACCGCTCTTTCAATCCAGAAGGAGACGAGTTTCGTGGTCTACTTGGCAGCGAGCAATGGGAGGCGCCACCCAGTTTGGATCGCTCGGAGGCGCCACCTGCGCTCTGAGCTCGTCGGTCCATATCGGAGTCATACACCGCACTGCAGTTGACACGCACTTTGAAGGGTTGTTCAATGAAATCCCAAAACACACGGAATCACCGATTTTTCCGTGGACGCCACCGCGAGTTGAATGTCCGACAGCAAAGGCACGCGTTCACTTCGCTTACCCATTGAATTTGGTTGGCTCGTGGCTGCTGAGAAGAGCCAAGCTTGACAATTTATCTATTCGTGATCGGAGACCTTCGTGTGTCCAAGCTTGGTCCATCGAGTGGACTTGGGACCAAGAATTCCTTAGCACCCAAGCGCTCGCTCTCTCTCTCTGAACCCCTCTGCAGTGCGTTTGCTTTACCATACGTGCCAATGTGACTGAGCTCATGTCGACGAGATACAACGAGGCTTACGATGGAGGACGATATATGCTCGTCACTTCATCGACATCAAACCCCCAGACAGGTTCGCGATTAAGAGATCTCTCTCTCGATATCCAGGTAGGTATTGGCAGGTGCACCATGTGATCTCAGATGATCCGTCTTCTGGCTTTTATCATCCGTGGTGCTGAGGACTTAACAAAATCTCCAAAGAAGCAACTCTTGCATCCGTGTGCACAGGATTCATGTCTTCGCTGCATATCCCCACGCCGTTAATAGCAGCAAATCCACTCCTCATTTCGTACCGTGCATGCTCCTCAATCCAGCGTCCACTAGGCGCTGCATAAGACAACAATCCATCCATTCCGCTGTGCAACTTCAACGGCGCTGTCCCAAAGACCACCTGCCTATGCACGCTCAACGACCCTTCTCCAAACCCCCACACACACTGCGCGATGCTTGCCATGTAAGCTTGAAGCGAGAGCGAAAAGATCCCCATTTGGCCATGAAGGACACGATACGAATGCCGATACTGTACGATCCTGCGTCCGCTGGAGGCGACAGAGCCACAAGTCAAACATGCGGACGGGAGATCTGTTTATTCTCCTCGAAACCGAACTGCTGAGTCCACATTGTCCGAATGCATGCTGCTACCGCCCACTTGAGTTCCCTTGAGCTACCATTCATCTATTTATTCTGGTGTTCGTCTGTTTATGCAATTGTCGATCGAGAGCCAAAGTGTCTTCCTTGAAAGTCCAACGAATCGGTAGCACCAGCAACGCCTTCAACGAAATTCCAAGTTGAACCGAATACTTGCACCTCCAAACCCACCCATCTGTTTTTGCTGCGTCGTGCACCAGGAACCAACTTCGCGATAGGTGTCTGCTTTAAACCACTCTCATTTACGCATAACAGGCTTTATAATGCCGCCACCGGATCCCGAATAGCGACCAACATGCCTTTGTAAACCGTGTGAAACCTAGTTAACAGGCAACAGTGTATAAGGGAGGTAGGTTGCTCATGGAGAGAAGCCATCTGGTCGGTCCGATTATTGACAACAGCCCAGAAAGAACAAACTGGAAAAATGTCTGTCGATCATTTGGAAGAAAACTCCATGCATGCCTATCGCGCGCTGCCCCCTATGTAAAGGCTCCGGCACTCCCATACCGGATGGAGTAAAGTAAGGCAGTCCCTGCCGAAGCGACTGTCGCGTTCAGCACCTAGGAGCAACGGAAAGGAGAGCAGACTCATTCGCCGATTTTCTCCCTCTCCAATACAGCAACCAACGCACGCACGCGCACACCGTACGGAAGTTCAGGATGAACATGCTCGTGATCGTTGCCGCTTTGTCTCTGGCGACTGCAGTAAACGTGCAGGCGCGACCCATGCACGCCGCCATCGAGCCGCACTACCACCGATACTTGCAAGAACGCGCCGATGTGCAGATTGAGCTGGAAGCGTGGATGAACAAATTCAAGGAAGCTGCGGGCACGAACGGTTGGATCCCCGCGAGCGAAGCACGAAGCGCCGACGAAGAAGAAGAAGACCACTTGCAACGCTTCTTCCTCACGAAGGAAAAGATCAAGGAGATGGAGTTGGAAAACCCGGATGCCCAGTTCTCGACGGACTCGCCGTTCACGCTCCTCACCGATGAAGAGTTCAACTCGTACGTGGGTAATGCGTACCGCAAGGGCGATGACGAAGCACGGCGACGCCTCCGCGGCCAGTACATCGACTACCACCACAAAGGCAACTGGGACCAACCTCGCAGCAGCGACGAAAAAGCCACGACGACGACCGAGAAGTCCAAGTCGAGCAGCAAGAGCGGATGGAGTTACCAATACAATTGGAGTACTGATGGGAGCGGCAAGAAGAAGAAGACTTTCCAGTGGTCGGGCACCCCACCAGCAAACTGGGAGAGCTGGATGAACTGGTGGAACAGCAAGAACGGTGGTAGCAGCAGCAACCAGCCATCGGGCGGCTCGGACAACTACGAACCCGCTGCAACTGTCGCTCCTTACAACCCCGACACTTCTGCTCCTGCCACTTCTGCTCCTGAGACTTCCGCTCCAGATGCGGCGCCTTCCGATGGCGGAAACTCTCTACCTGTTGCTCCAGAATACCCCGCAGAATCAGAGACGGATGCTCCAGCACTCACGTCGGCTCCAGAAACGTCTGCTCCTGCGTCATCGGACGATTCCACTGTTGGCGCTGAAGCGTCCACGCAGGGATCTTCCATTGATTGGTCCACTGGCTCATGTATGGCTCCAATTCAAAACCAGGGTCAATGCGGTTCATGCTGGGCGTTTGCCAGTGTCGCGGCCGTGGAATCTGCTCAGTGCATCGCTGGTGGTCAAAAGTCGATCACGAAATACTCGGAACAGCAACTCGTTAGCTGCGATTCGAGGAACTATGCATGCAACGGCGGCGCGCCAACGTACGCCTTCCAATACATTCAACAGAACGGTCTGTGCACAGAACAGGCGTACCCGTACACTGCCAGCAACGGTCAGAACGCGCAATGCAGTGCAAGCTGTCCGAAAAGCGATACCGGTGTGAAGGGTGTGTCTCGTGTCTCGGGCGAAGATGGGCTCTTGAGTGCCTTGGCGCAGCACCCTGTGGTTGTTGCTGTCGCCGCGGGTAACAATGCGTGGAAGCAGTACCAAGGTGGCATCCTCTCGGCATGCGATACGAGCCAAGTCGACCACGCTGTGGTCGTGGTGGGGTACGATGCCGACACGATCAAGATCCGAAACTCGTGGGGCGAACGCTGGGGCGAGAAAGGGTACATCCGCTTGCGTCGTGGCATCCCTGGCGTTGGCACGTGCGGTGTGTTCACGGATATGTCCCACCCACAAATGTAAGCGAAGAAGCGAGCGCAATGGTGCGGTTGGAGTTAGTCGATGTGTGACCAAGTAGCGTGCGATGCAAAATGCATTTCTTTGTCAGTGTCGTTGTTGTAGATTTCGGGATAGTAAAACAGGACACTCGAAAGTGAATAAAGCAACCGAGAAACAAAATAGAGAGGCTCACATTAGCCATCTTGGCGAATAGAGGATTCGAAGCGTCACCATCGCTCTCTCTCGCTTTCTTCCAAAATGAGATTGAACCTTTTGTAAACTGCAACAATCCTCTTTATACCGAATGCCACGCATTATGACGTGTTGATGTGTCCCACATGCTTTTCGAAATTGCTCACTTTTTTCTTGCGAGCTTTTTGTGGAAAAGGGAGATCAGCTCATCCACATCCAACAAGAGAGAGAGGTTCGTGAATGCTGCTGCGCCGCGCGACGTCCCCATTCTCGTCCCTGCTGCACCGCTGCACTTCACACACCCGCATCAGCAGCAGTGCCACCACCGTCAGTCTCATGAGCACTTCCTCTGCTGCCAAGAAAGCGACCACCGTCGTTCGTTTCATCGACGCCAGCGGCTCGATCCGCTGCGGTCAACGCGAAGCCACGGGAAGCGACACCGTGCGCCTCGTGGAGAACGACGACCCACTGGGCAGTCTGCAGTTCACGGGCGAGCGCGCGACGATCAAGAAGCTGCTCGCGCCAGTGATCCCATCGCAGATCCTGTGCATTGGTCTCAACTACCGCAAGCATGCGCAAGAGACCAACATGCCCGAGCCAAAGTACCCGGTGCTGTTCTCGAAGGGGTTGAACGCGTTGCAGGACCCAAACGAGCCGGTGGCGATCCCACGCATCGCGTCAAGCCCACCAGAGGTGGACTACGAATGCGAACTCGCGGTGGTGCTCAAGGAAACCATCAAGAACGTCAGCGTTGACGATGCGCTCAAGTACGTCGGAGGATACACTTGCGCAAACGATATCTCGGCGCGGCGATGGCAGGGGGCCATGGGGGGCAACCAGTGGGTTCGCGCCAAGACTTTCGATACGTTTTGTCCGATTGGACCTGCTCTCGTGACCCCGGAAGTGATCCCAGATCCGCAAAAGCTGCAAATCGCGACGTACCTCAATGGCAAGTGCATGCAGAAGTCGTCGACGGGGGATATGATCTTCTCTGTCGCGGAGTTGATCAGCCAGCTCTCGCAGGATATCACGCTGCCAAAGGGGACGCTCATTCTCACGGGGACCCCTGAAGGTGTTGGGTTCACGAGAAAGCCTGCCGTGTTCCTTGCGCCGGGAGATGTTGTCGAGATCGATATTGAGAAGATCGGGCGGCTTGTGAACCCCGTCATCGCGGCGTCAGCGCTGTAACACGTCTGTATTTGTCGCTGTGGGAAGCGATGGTAAGTCCCATGTCGTATGCACTCGCAGTCAAGTCAGCGATCTCTGTGAAACGAAGAGTTCGCTCCATCTTGCATGAAGGAGCGACAGCAAGCACTCGATTGTGTAAGATCAAGTTGAGAGCGAGCAATGCTGTATGCAATCTGAACACAGCGACGTTGAAATGTGCAGACCTGTGCTTGAACGCAGCGATGCTTTCGCTTCCACCTTTTTTGATGCTTCTCGTCCTTCAAAGTTTGACGAAATAGGCAGCTTCCGTGATGGATAAAGTCCGAAAAAGGGTGTTTCGAAGGCGGGTTCACTGTCAGATCCGGGTTATTTATAGCTTGCTTCATTCGCCAATCCACCAATCGGCATTCTCGGTCGCTCCCCTTCAGCCAATCAGAGTGAGCGATATGCGACATACGGTCGAGAAATCCAGACAGCTCCTTTCTGTTTCTATTCTTGACTCGCAACGCGTCAACAGTATGTGCTTGTCAAACGCATCGCTGACGTTTGCACTCTCTGGGCGAGTGGGTGGGCAATAGTGAGGCGCGTGCCCACCCGCTGATCGTCCGAGCCAGCTCTCTGTATTCACCCCACTTGCCATTCGGCCACCACCCACGCGCGTCTCCCACCACCACTCCGTTCCGTTGCTGCTGAATGACCTGTTAAACCAAAGTTGACGACGACACACAGTGCAACAGTACCTGCGTGTTGTGGCACTTCGTGTCTCCAGCACCTCCCTGCGTTTTTTTATTTTTTTGGTTGCAGAGCCAAGCGACATAGACAGCGTATCTCGTGCCAACCCCTTTGGCTGCAAAAACTTGTGTCACCGAGACGCAAAGACAAGAGCGGCAGCATTTGACACGCAACGCCATCCTCAAGTGTCGACTTATATACACACCAAGTGTGCACGATGGTGAGTCCGTTTGGCTCCGTGCGCAATGGCGCGTCCCCAGCAGAGTCCATTTGGACATCCACCATCAAGAAAGTACGCAGCATGATGTCCACCGCAGCGTTTTCCAGACGGTTCATTGGTGCGTCGGCACTCGCGATGTACGCTTTTTCGTCGTACCCGCTCGCCGAACCGACGAGCGACTTCTCCTTGAGTCTCGCGCAAGGATCGGACTCGGTCGAGCTCAGTCGACAAGACCCGTTCGCCATCAATGTGCGCCAAGTTGCCGCGCATATCGGTGTGAAGTACCCAGAGCGTCTTTCGATTCGTATCGGTGAAGAGACCTCCGGTGCCTCCATGGGCTCAAACGCAACCATCGGACGCCGAGGCGCTTGCATCATCCTGCCGGTTGAGCTGTATGAAGCATTCCATGCGACGCCGGCTATGCGGAAGAAATACGACATCCCAGACAAGGACGAAATCAACTTTGTGCTTGCCCACGAAAGTGCCCACATTGCGAAGAACCACTCGGTGATTTCCGGTACATTCCTCCCCCTCTCGATGGTGGCGTCCTGCTATGCGATCAAGAAGATCCCCAACAAAGTCCTGGCCACTGCCTTCGGCTGCATGGCGCTTCTCGGCGGCAACACGCTGCTGTCCTGGCGAATTGAACACGAAGCGGACCACGTCGCTGCCGAGCATGGGTATGCGCATGGCGGCATCAACTGCTTTGAACGCAAGCTCTCTCGTAACTGCGAGTTGCGCACACTGCTCAACACACACATGATCACGAAGCAGGGCAACTACTTGGGGGACACCGCGCATCCGTTGCTGACGTCACGGATCCACCACTTGAAGCTGATTGCAGACGCAACGAAGGATGCGACGAACTCGCTTCACGCCCACTCTGGCTGCAAATACTGCTTCAAGGTCTAACCTCCAGTGCGCTGGAAAGTGAGAGAGAGAGAGGACCACTTTTGGAAGTGTTTCCTCATGCAATTTTGTGGGTTGATCGCAGAGATGAGGAGCCCGCTCATCGGCGCTCTCCTACCCTGTCCGATTTGGTTTGATCCATTTCGCCATTATTTAATAGAGTTCTTTTCCATTCCTTCGTTTCCACGTTGCTGTTCCATTCGATCGAGGAGGATCATGCAACCTCGATTGGTGTTTACAATTGCGAAGACATCCCACTTTTAAGAGGAAATGTCGAATGAATCCAAGCCGGCTTTAACGGAGAGGGTACGGAGTTGGCGGGAGATTCCGATAGCATGACTTCCTGCGTCCTGATTGGCTGGCGTTTTGGCGCGCTCCTCGCCGTTCACCAAACAGTACACGCCTCACACTGCAAACTGACACTCGCCAAGAACAGCTCTTTTCATTCGACAACACTCGCTAGCAGGTCGACATGAGAACGCGCTCGCAGATCGGCGCGTGGACCCAGGCCAGACAGCAGCAAGCGCGACCACAAACGCAGCCGCAGTTGGTCCAGACTCCGCAGAAGAAGCGCAAGCTCGTCGTCGTCACAGCGGGAGAAGCGACGGTGGAGATCCAAACTGGCAAAGAAGAACAGGCGTCGTCTTCGACGTCGTCGGTCGGCATGAAGTCGATTCTCGATTACATCTCGCCGAACTCGAAAAAGACCAAGCTGGAGAAAGAGCGCAAGCAGCAAGCGGATAGACAAACCCCGGTGCAGTCATTGCCCCCGCAACAAAACTTTCTGTTCAAGACTCCGTCGAAGAAGCCAAAGCTGGACGTGGATACCCAGATCTCGCCAGTGCACGAGGATGAAGCAACGAGAATGCACCTACTCCCTGAAGCGCATGTCCCTGAAACGCTGAGTGGTGAGAAGAGATCGATTCTGGATTACATTTCACCAAACTCGAAGCAGGCAGCGCTAGACGATGCGAGCAAGCACACTGGAAAGACTGCTCCTGAAGTAGCGGATGGAACGCAAGCGCTCGAACGTAAACGTCCGAATATTCGACGAACGCTGACGTATGCTACGAATGAAGACGCACTCTCCGACTCTGGTGTGGAGAATTCTGGTCCGACCGCCAACGACAAGCTGTCAGCGCCATCGAAAAGAGAGAGAAAGCCAATAATGGATGACCCCGAGTACATTCTTCAGCGTATTTCTGGCTCTTGTGCAGCGCAGAAGCAACTCCCAATCGTTGGGCGAGCAGCAGAAAAAGAAGCGATTGCATCGGTTCTGAACGGTGCCGGCGATGTTGCGGAGGACGGAAGTAGGAGAAAGCGGAGTCTGTTTATCGTTGGACCACCTGGCACGGGGAAATCGTCCTCGGTAAAGCAGCTTCTTGGCGAGTACGAGCGTCGTTTCCCCGCGAATGCAGTGATCCGAATGAACTGCAGCACATACACGAACCCGATTGCGCTCTACTCGGAGATTGACGCCCAGCTTCGCATCCACACGCCATGGAAACTGCCATATCTCGACCCGTACCTTCTCGAAGAGTTCTTGCAAGAGGTGGCGTGCAAACAGCGAGCCAAGTGTGAAACGTACGTATCTGTCAATCCATCCATCCATCCATGATCTCCAAACTCACCCTCACCTTCTGACTCAAATGTTTTGTGTTGCAGTGTTTTGGTGCTCGACGAAGTCGACCAATTGCTGCGCTTGCCTTCAGCAATGCAAAAGCGTGTGCAGGAAGTACTTCGCTTCCTCGTGAAGTGGTCCGATCTTCCATCATCGACGCTCAAGTTCATTGGTATCATGAACGGCGTGGATATGCATTCACAGATCTCCGAGTTCCTCCCACAAGACCACAACGTTCCTCGTGTGTTGTTCCCTGCGTACTCGTACAGCGACCTGTTTGCGATTCTCAACGCGTACCTGCAGAGCGCAGTTGGCAGCGACAGCGAGGTTCATCACTTGGTCGAGCGTCGTGCTGTCGAGTTGATCGCGCGCAAAGTGGCGTCTCGCGATGGCGATGTGCGTCGCGCCATCAGTTTGTTGCAGCAATGCGCTCGGTTCAGCTTACGACGCAGCGAAGGATGCCATTCGGAGAGTGAAGACTACCGCAAGATCACTCTTCGCGATGTACTTTCGTGCTCTAGCGCAATGCTGTCGGCGGGTCCCGTCCGCGATGTGCATCAGCTCCCGCGATTACCAAAGATCCTGCTTTTCATGCTCACATCCATTGCACCGAGCGATGGCAAACCTTGTGATATGGGGGTTGTCAGTCAGGAACTCGCGCGATTGCGAGCGTCTCCCGGTTTTGCGTGGATTCCTCTATTTAAACGTGACGATCTGCAAGTGCATCTTGCATCTCTCGAGTGCTACGCGCTTGTGAAGCGACCGGCACGTGCGTCGACGAAGAACTTTTGGAAAGCGAAGTTGACGTCCGCTGTAACGCTCGATGTGGTCGACAAAGCCATTCAAGACGATCCGCTGCTGCGCATGCTCACCCAGCGCTCGTCGCAATAAAGAAGTAAAACTACGATACCGTATAGAGTGGAAAATAATGTGTTTATCAATTGACGTTAATTAAGAAGTTCGTGAGAATTCGGATACTTGCGGGTTGGCTTCCTGAAATGCTTTTGTTCGCGCTTGGGGAGGTGTGACTTATCGTTGGGAAACCGAGTGCGGCGTCGGCGACGTCTCGACGCGCATCTGGTTTTCCAGTGCGGCCTGCGCTTTCTGCACCAGCAAGGCGAGCAGAGAACGATTCAGAGACTTCTTCACGTGTGGTGGGATGCGCTTCTCGACTGAATCCTGCACGGCGCGGGGGAGCTCACGAGAGATAAACTTCAAGATCTCGACGCGATACATACAGGCAGCCTCCGAGTTTGCCGAGTGCTTCCCTGGTGCTGGAGAGTTTGGCTCCTGAACGCGTGCGAGCAGCTGTTGGATATCCGACACGACCGCGTCTGCGACTGCATCGACCTCGCCCGGAGCGTGGTGCTGCTGGATGCGGATAAACCCCAAGATCCGAGCAATGATGCAGCCGAGGAGCTCGCTCCTTGTTTGCGCCGCAGTCATACTGAGCTGGCGCACCGCTGCGTCTGGAGTGCCTTTCCCGTTCAGGTGTTTCGTGCTCGGGTACACAACATCGTCGCCACGTGTCCGCTTGAGTCCAGGCACCATCATATTGGATCTGTCGCTAGGTCCTCCACCATCAGCAGCTCCAGCACTGCCATACGGGTTCCCGAACCGCTGGCGGTGGTGCTCATAGGAATTGCGAGTAGTGTAGGACTCCCAACTCGCACGGTCCACGTAGGACGAACCGGCGGGGGCACTGCCCGGTCCACTTCGGAAGGCGAGCACGGGACTCAGGTGACTCGCAGAGATGGACAACTGGTGGACGCTCGGCATCACGGACTGCAGTGGACGCAGTTGGTACGTGGACGCAGGGGTGTGTTTGGATCCGTCCTGCGCGGAACCAGTAGCACTACTGCTGCTGCTGTTGCTGCTGATGGATCCGGGGATCACCACGGACTTCGCTCCTGGAGGACCTCCTGGAGGACCTCCTGGTGGTGGCAGTCCCTGGTGAAGCTGCAGGAGAGCATGACCGTGGACGCCCATGGACGGAAGTGGTTGACTCGCGTGCGGGTGTGGATGCGTGGACGATGGGGTCGTTGGGCGGTCGTGGAGGGACGGCAAGTTGGCAGCACTCTGGTGCGTGCGAGAGGACATCATGACCTGCATCATGCTCATCATGTTCTTGTTCAGCTGCTGCACCTGCTCGCGCAGACCAAACACCTCCGCACGCAGTTCGTCCATTTCCGCGCGCTCGATCGTCGAGCGGCCATCGGCGATCGTGCGGCGCTTGATCTCGCGCAACAAATCTTTGCGGCCGCGCACAAACTTGTCGTGCCGGAACTCCCACCACTCTTTCGGGTCCACGCTGGCAGCAGTCTCGGCATCGACGCGCACTTTCCGAAACCCGTAGAAATTCAGTTGCCGCACAAACGAACTGAAGTTCTTGTGCTTGAAGTACACGGGGATCACGTGTTCGGCAAACTCGATGGGTTTCTTCACGATGAAGCTGTCGCCGAGGGGTGTGGACCATCCGGCGATCTCAGGGGAGCATTTCTCGAGCATCTCGTAGGTTTTCTCGAGAAACATCGGTGGGTCCTCCAAGCGTCGTCGTTTGGAGGACGACGACAAGGACGGCGCATTGCCCCCCGACGCCATGTGCGAGCCTTCGCTGCCGTTCGGGGTGTTCAGCCCGCTGTCGTCCGCGGGGGACGTTGGCGCCGATGCCACGGACGTAGGGGACGTCCCCGTCGCCAACGCGTCGATCCGCAGCGCCTCTGCATCTGCATCGTCTTCATCGTCCTCCATCGCCTGGACGTCTTCTTCCTCCTCGTTGCCTTCCGCAGCGACGGGGAGTTTCCGCAGAGACGCAATGCGGATCTTTATCGACGCCGGGATGCCCGCATCGCCTCCTGCTTGTTGCTGCGACTGCTTTCCTCCGCCCACCGCCTTCTTCTTCTTCTTCGCGCTGTGTTTACTCGTACTCGGCTGCTCGCTGTCATGGCTTTTACTCCCCGTATCCGCATCGTTCTGGGTCACCATCGTCTTCGCCGCTGCTGGAGCGGACCGTTTCGCTCCAGGTTCGTGGCGGTCGCCTTCTCTGTCTCCATCTGGTGTCATTGTGGTTGCCACTCCCGACAGCTGGTGCTCAGATTGCCCCATGTGGTCGAGCTGATGGATCTGCTGTGCGTGGGAGTCTCACTCGCCAAGTCGACCAATATGGCTCACTTTTTTGCTTTTTACGAGGAATGGCTCCGTCGACCGCTTCACTCCTGTCGCTTTGTGGGTTTGTTCTTTCTTGCGGATCCGCCAGTGAATCGATCAATCGATCACGCCGAGAGAAGGATTGGGGAGAGAGAGAGAGAGCGAAGCCACCTCTCCTACTCCTTCCTCCCCTTTCGTGCGGGCGGAAAAGCGCAGTTGCCCCTCACCTCATCTCACCCCGATGGTCAGCTCAGCCGCGCACCAGTCCTGCGAAAACCGCGCAGACATCCCCATCGAAGCTTCCGCTGACCCCCACGATGGCACAACCGCAGAACGAACCTTCACTACACACTCGTTCATTGGCTGAAAATGGATGCGAATTTACCCTTTCGCACACAAATGGGTTAGCAGCAAGGTTTCGGGTTTGCAATGAGCACTTGAGTCGCGTCTGACAGCGATTGACGCGTAACCTGGGTTACGATTCTTCCATCGAATCGAACCGTCTTGGGTTTGCGTTCTTCCAAGTTTTTTTGCATGGATTCGCCATTAATTTCGACCGCGTCGTTCCAATATTGGTTTCTTGTGGAGTGAGGAGGGAGGAGGGAGAGAGAGACTTTGTGGAAAGCAAAGAAATTCTACATTCTCTCTTTCTCGGTATCGTACGATACGAAGGTAGGTAGCGACATATGAGACAGCTTCATCCTTCTTCTTCGCAATTCCTTTTCTCTCTTCCCTCTCGTCTTTGTGATGTGTGCAGACAAGAGGAAATGCTCGCCAACGACAATGTTGCACGCCTGTCTGTCCCACATCAATCAGCACAAAAGGCAAACACAAGCGCATCCGAACCAACAAAAATAGAACCCGAAAACTACGCACTTTGTCACGTATTTTACGGGAAAGTAAAGTCTCCTGTAACAAATGGAGCGTTGTACCAGCATCCGATAACATTAACAAGTCGCAACTGTCAGCTTGGACATCAAGGATTATTTACTTAGACAGAGCGTACGGTGACTCGATTCGGTTCAACAGCCATTCGAGTGTGCACATTTTGCATCTGAGGATTGACACGCATCCCACAAGATGGCGCACTCGAGCAGCTCCACGCGCCGCGAACTGGCGGCTTTTCTCATGCAGTCGCAGACGGCCGGCATCTCAGGTACACACCTCACTCCGCTTGCTCCGCACGTAACTGTACACGGAGCTGATGGTCGTGTCCTGCACCTCTCTTCCTTGTAAATCCTTCTGCAGCGATTGTGCAGGAGCGTGTCCACTCGACATCCATCGGTTTTGAAGCCACTTCGGAGTTTCTGCACCAACTCGTTCAGGAGTTGGAAGATGCGGTTGCGCAGCTTCTGGTCCCCGCCGCAGCGAGTCTGGAGCACAAGCAGGAGGTTGAGCTTGGGACGCTGATCACAGCGTCGTCGCTGGTAAGGCAGTGGCTGGATCTTGGGACTCGTTTGCCCAGTCAGTGTGTGTTGACTCCTAGTCGGCTCTCGGTTGTTCGTTGTGTTCATCTATTAGAGCGTGCGGTATGTGACCGAGCGAGACGCGATGCTGCCATTGCTGCAACGATTCCGTTCTGCTTTTTCTGCAGTTTTGCATGTCGATTCCTGGGAGACTGCATTCCGTGGGCTCAAGGTAAGCACATGCGCATTTACACTACTAAAGACTCCGAGTGATCCGCTCGCTCGCTCACTGGTTGTTTGCATACACCACAGACGGTTGCTTTGATGGCGTCGACCCGTGTTCTAGAAGCCTTCGGAGAACACGTTGCATCCGAGGAGGTCGTGGAAGAACTCAAATGGCTCTCGGAACTCTTCACATCGGTGGAGTTGGACGAAAAGTCCGTGCAGAAAGCCAACTACTTGCTTCGTCCCGCCTGTGAATACGTCTCTGTCGCCATTCAAACGCATCCAGCTGCTGAAAGCACTATCTACACGGAGGTACGAGCACATATTGCATCTCCGAGTGAGGTGCTTTGTTGGAGGTGCTAATTCGACCGCTTCGTTTGCATCAGGTGTTGCCTCAATTGATGGCACTTGTCCAACGCTATGGAGACGAAAGCGTCTCGGGAGATCTCCGCGTAGCAGACTCTGCGCAGCAGGAACTGGTGTCGACCATCGCCGTCCTACTGGAAGCCAAGCTGCCTGCTTCCGCTGCAGATGTGTATGCGCTGCTCCCAATGCCATCATTTGTCGAGAAAATCGAATCTTCGGAAATGAACGATTCGAGCACCTCGGATGAAGACGACCAAGCGAGAGGCACTGCGAACGCACTACCCGATTGTCTGAGTAGCGAAGCGATCTGTCAGTGCGCCGTCACGCTTTGCTCGTGGCTGAATATTCCAGGGCGGAGAGCATCAGCTGCACTGGTTTTGCCGGTACTATGCCACGCACTTCATCAGCAGAACCAAACTGCTGTGGTCTCTGTCGTCGCCGCATTTGCTTCGTGGTAGGTGCCCATGCTTGTTCTGAATTGGTTGCTTGAGCTCGCAGTCATCGCTGGTCGTTTTCATGCGCATGTGTGCTTCCAACAGCTTGCATGGTCTGGAATTGAAGAAGCTGGTTGATTTCGAATTTGCTTGCGGACTGCTGGAATCATTCCGCGACGTCGCTTTGCGAGTGCCAGGTTTGCCATCCAGCACGATCTCCGACATTTACGATGAACTTCGCTTGGTGATGCTGCGTCTCGAGGTACGATCTTCTCTTGCAATCTGTCCAGCATGGTTGCGTCGTGGCTGTCTAATACTCCTCCATACTCCGTGGCGTGCATCATACTAGAACGCTATCAAGTCACCAGAGATTGAGAAGAAAGAACTCCGAGCCATCAAAGCAACCTGCTCCAAGATTCGGCAAACTCTCGTGGAAGCGTTCCTGGCGTGGATTCACAACGCCGGAGCAGAGAAGTTTGTCGCGCACCAAGAGGACTTCCTTGCGACAACATCGACCAAGCTAGCTGATCCACGCATCTACGGAGATGCTCTTCATGTCGTGAGAAGTGGGATGCAACCAGATACTGAGGCTGCATTCCGTGCATTGGTTGGCACTTGCGCCAACTTGCTCACCCGAGCCTTAAGCCAACTTGACCGCTACACGAAGGTGCGTCAACGTGCTTCCTTTTCTCCTCGGATGCTTGTTGCTGGAGCTGATCGCAAATTCACCTTTCTACTCAATTGGTGGGTGACCGCCTCAGGTAACCGCGAACCGCATTGTTTCTGCTGTCACTCGAGTCGCTTTCGCCAGTGGACAGTATGTGGCACCTCATGCAGACGATCTCGCGCTACCACTCATTCTCTCCATCCTCGACGGCTCCAGCAAGGGCAAATCTCTTCGCATGCGGCGAGAATCAGTGGCATGCATCCTGCTTGGATGCGCACAGAACCCAGACTTTCAGGTACGGCTTGCTATCGCGCTTACTCTTTGATCGGTGCAGTTGTGTCTATCCTGACGTTTTTTCTTGCTTTCGGGTCTTGCAGTTTGGCGATCACGTATGGATCAGCCAGTATGTTGGCGTGCTTCTTGAGACTGCGGACTCCGAAAGCGCACACACGCTATCGATATTGGCTGGCTTGATCGATGAGCCACGTTTGTTGACTCCAGTGGCGAGCGTTTGCGTATCCAAAGGTCCAGCTATCGGCCAGATCTTCCACGAGTCGCTGTCCCGATGGCCACTTTATGAAGAGGACGTAGATGGCGTCATCCTAACGCTGGCAATCTTGAAAGCCCTGCTTAGCGTCGATGCCTTGCGGACGCTCTTGGACTCGGCGACGATTGCTTCTACGGTTCAAAAGCTTTCAGCGAATGCTGAAGGCGATGGACTCGACGAGGTCGTTGTAGCATGCAGTGAAGTGCTCGCGTCCGACTTTTTAGACAACCATGTCGCCTAGCAACATGCGAACGCTTTCAAATGCTGCTGTCTTTTGCATGCTGCTTCCTTTTGTCGGTTCCCTCTACTTTCAGCTCTGGTAGAACCAATTTGCCATTTTCATTCCACTTGCAGACGTTCCAGTAGAAGCTGCTTCTCCACACCTCTTCGCTGCTTTGAGTGCATTCATAGACTAGTCCTTCCGAGTTGTAAACTTGAATTCGAGGTCGAAGAGCGAACGCGGTGTAGCTCGGATGACGCGACGACGCAACTCTGCAGCGATACGAGTAACCTGGACACGCAAGAAACGCAATCGATACAGCGCACTCAGTGGGAATGAACCATGCTCTCTGTTGCATCAGCTCAAGTACGGAAAGCGAAGAAGCCAGTACCGTTGCGGCAATTGAGCGTGAAGGACTGATGCTCACAACCGTCTACTTCAGCAATCTGATCCAAAACAACTTGATCTTCAAAGGTATCGTGGCTCTGACGCCAGACATCACCAATCTGGATCTGCACACACATGTGCCAGCTATTTTAAAGAGCTGCGGAGCAAGGAAAGGAAGGAGGCATTCATGCAGCACTTACCTGGTCTTTGAATACTTCTATAATGGCTTCCATGGACTTGACAGCATTCACATACGAAAAAACTACTCGGTACGAGTCCTTCCGCCTGAATGTAGGACTCAGTACGACCAGGTAGCGCGAGTTGGATGTGGAGCTGTTCCATCCAACGTGAGCATGCAAATGCGACGTGTAAAAGCTGGGAGCGCTGATCTCGATGTCATACTTCCCAGGACGTAGCGGGACATTCAGCGAACTTCCGATCGCCAGCGTCTCATCGCCCCGCGCTGGAATGTCCGCTCGAGACTCTCCAGGGACGGCATCGCTTTGATTCCTCATCCTTTCTTGCTCGTCTGTGTCGATACGGATCTTCGCAAGCACCGACAGCTCCCTTGAGTTCGGAGGTATCGCCGCAGCGACAACAAGTCCAATCGTGAGCTTCCCGATGAGTACGGGTATGTGAATCGTCTTCGCTGGACGATACCTCCCCCCTTCTACAACAACGTTCCTCGATGCCGAATACAACACGCAGGTACACTCTTTCGAGGCACTCACCGAATACAGACCTTTGCCAACATCCCACATCGCACACCCTCGCTCATCGGTTTTCACAGTGTATCGCTCGGAGGTGACCTTGTCGACAACTTGGATTGAAATATTCGCCACCATCTTGATTTGGTTCTGGTCGTAAAAATCGACCAGTTGGATTCTGTATGTCCATCGAAATGCTTCCAACGGCACCAAAATGTTTTGTGCGAGTGCGCAAGAGGTTCCAGTCTCGCCCTGAGCCCCAAAACCGTTCGCACTGGGGAACACGACCACCAGCGAAGTCCATTCGAAATAATCGAGATGGAAAATGTAAAGCGAGTACGACCCAGGCGACAAGCGACAGCTTACCTGACCACTGGCGTCGGTCACGTAGCACTTCTTGCGCTGTCGTGCTCGCTCCAGAGACGCTTGGATAGCACCATTTGGATCTGCACTTGGATTGACACCAGCGTGTGCAGTGTCATCGTTGTCGTCGCCATTTCTCTCCGGTGACGTTACGAGGTCGCTGGACGTGGTATCTTCGACCATGACTCTTTGTGCACGCCATATTTCGTAACCACTGTTCGGATCATTCGTGGAGTGCTCGGCGTGCAGTGCAACACTGCTTTCATCGCTGAATGCTTCCAAGCCAAACGCCGAAAATTCTTCCAGCAACTCCTTCTCACTTGCCGAGAAAGCTAGTGGACACTGATACAGCTGCTTCAATCGAATTGGCCCGTTTCGAGAGTAGATCCGACCTCGCTCGCTCTCTTCGACCTGCTCCAAAATCCGCTGCTTACTTTTCTCGTATCGTCGGCGCATGGCTCGTTTGACCACTGCCCGGGATCTGATGTATGGGACGATCTTCGAATCTCTCCGCAATGAACTCAGAGCAAATTTCGTCCCAATGCTGACGACCTCATCAACGAAAGCTGCAGCGACAGCTTTGATGCCATCCGATGCACGCTTCGACTGAAGACGACGCCGGATCGACACTAAGCGAGAGCCCATTGTTAGCGTGGGCACGATTTTCTCCGCTAAGCTTGTTGCAAGCTTGACGTTGTCCAGATTCTTTTCGATGAACACGTGTGCCTTTTCCACAGGCGAGTTTGTGTGCTCGTTGATCACTTTGATTTCCACCTGTCGCTTGATCTGCTTCTCTTGGGCAACGAACGGACTATGCTGCAGGCTTTCTTTGATTCCGTGCTCAGCTAGAATCCGCAGGATGGTGCGGTAAATGGATTGGATCGTTGGCAGGGTGCGATGGGAGCTTTCATGTCGATACACCTCGACTTCGTTTTCGGATCCTTGCAGCTTTAGCGAAATGACTAATGGCGACAGTGTTCCCAAACTGGCTCGACGACCTGTAGACTCGCCTCCACTGTTACCGCTCTTCGCAATAGGGTTCATCGCAATTCGTCCATTTCGTCCGAAACGAATATTCTTGGAAAAGCGCTTGGCATACTCTTCATATTCGCAACCTTTGTCATCCATCCCGCTCTCGAAGTGCACAACGACTTCATATAACTGCACAACGCCGAGCCCGACTAGAAGCTCGTGCATTGCTTCGAGACCTGCGTGGATAGAGTTCGCTTGGCTACCCCCTCCCAAAGCTTGGACCGTCCAGTGACAGAGCCTCTTGCTGCGGTACAAAGCGGCCAGCGCGAACCACCGACAGCTTCTTTCTGGGAAAGTATCATATATCCCAAGGACTTGAAGAGACTCTCCATTCTCGATCTGAATTCTGACACGAGAATCCCTTTTACTGCAAAGCGCTGGAGCAGCACTTCCATTGTCTGCCGGTGCATCCTCTTCGTAGCCAACCTTTTGGAGGCAAAACAGTATACAGTACACTCGACTCGAGGCTTGGGAGAGTTTGAGATTGACACGGTTAACGAAGCCGCCGTACAGATACCGTGTTTGGTGAAGGGAGATCTTGCGGTCTAGGGTAACTGGACAATCTTCATGTATGTACTCAAGCAGCTGGAAGTCGTAGTCGAGCAAAATACCAATGAAGCGCCAAGGAGATTTGAGCACAGAGCCCTCACAATCGAGCGTCGTGCAAATGGAGAGTGAATCCAAGAAAGGGAGACTGTACAAGCCTCCAGCCGTTGGAGTCAGCATTGACAAAGTTGGAAGGTCCTCCATGCGGTTTCTCTTCTTTATGTGTTCATCCTGGACATGACATTGTCGAGCATTCAGGAAAGTGAATGAGTCGTCACAAACAAACGAACCAGCGACATACCTGTATATGCTTGAAGTACCGAACTACTTGAAGTAACTCGGAGTTGGCAAAGTGGAAGCCGATCTTTTGAAACACGGAGACGATTTTCCTCTCGGTGAGGACGATCTTTCGATTCGTCACCGCTTCTAGGAAGACTCGCTCTCGATTCTGGCGCGAACGACCTGCCAAAGCGAGAAAGTGTCGAAATGCTTGGTCGTACACTTCTTCGCCAGGAGATCTAGATTGCACACATCACGATACATCAGATCACCGCTGTCACGCTATCAAAGGATACCATGAACCGCCAAACACACCGCTTTGCTTCATGGAGAATGATTGATAAGATCTTCTTCTTGATTTCTTCTGGATTCGGAAAGGAAGAGGTGCTTGCCATTGAGTGCAGTGACAGCGCAATAGGCTCTTTACCGATCGTTCGCGTCAATAGCATTGCTATCTCAAACGATCCGATGCATGCCGTTGTCGGTTCCCCGCCATCTTCGTTCACAACCACGGTTAGTAGCGAACTCATCGACTCGATGTCGCGAATCACAGCCAGCGATTTCTGCTCATATTCTTTCTTAGTTCGGCATCCGCGCTCATTTCCCGCTTGCATATCCCAATCGAGCGCATATTTGACCACGATGCGAACATCTCCCGCTTGGAGCACTGATAAAAGCAGATTTTCAAACGATTTTGCGTTCGTGGTCGACAAATCATGATGCGCACCATGGAAAAAATTGTCCAGTAAAACTACTCGAGATGAGCCACCGCTTGGAGACAGAGAGAATCTCGAGATTGGAGGAAAACTCTTTCGCCAAAACACATTTCTGTGGACGTTGATCACGTGACTGCAGCTGGAATAATCTCGTACACGACCCACATCAGCGAACACGATTTTCAAAACCAGCAGGTGGTCTGCGGCTGCGTTGTCCTTTGCGTTCGATCGGTCAACGTATGAGTCTGTTGCAAGCAGTGCTTCTTCGTCAGGTGATCCGGTTCTTGATGTCGCTGTTGTCTTCCACATGCAAATAGACGCAAGCAGTCCAACAAAGCCGATTCGTAGGCGCCAATCGCGGACACTTCTGGAGTACGATGGGTGGCCACCAATGTACATGGAATTCAGACTTGACGATGAAGCAGCTGCCCAAATTGTTTGTCCTCCACCACTACCTCTCACGGTGGTGGTGGGTACGCTCCGGGGCACAGTTGTCATGCACGCTGAATCGACAAGTTCTCCATCGACGTACAGTCGAAGAAACCGGCAGTCGAACGTCACATATAGCAGCACCCAGCGATTGCTTGGTAGGTCGTACTGGTTCGCCCAACATTCATACCCTTTGTACCAAACGTGACAGCCAGAATCGAGAGCACACCGACTTCGTGTACTCGTGTCTTGGAGACCTCGATCATAAATGGAGAAGCTAACTCCGCCCATCTGGTCGGGATTGGGCAACTTCGCCGCGATGAGCTTTGGTGCAGGAGCATCTACAGCGGCAGCGAGAAGCACAATGCGGAAATCAGTGGTGTATGGGAACGCAAGCAAAGTTAGGACACAAGTCTGACGCTCAACCATTTGCGTCGTCTGGTCTCGAGACTCGGCTTTGAATGATCTGTGCAGCCGAGCAGCCGTAAACGCATGGAACGGTACTGCCGCAACAGGTCCATCGAACAAACTCCCCTGCATCACCAAGCTCCGGGTTCCGGTGGCGAGACTCCTCCGTGTAGCTAGAGAGATTAAGCGGCAAGAAACTGTTTAGTTAGCAGCTCTGGAAAAATAGCATCTCCAACCATACCTTTGCGTCGTTTCTCGTTGGATGTCAGCGGCTTTGAAGAGACGGATCTTGATGGAGAACCCGTCACGAAGCATCGTGGTTTGGTCATCAAGCGGAGGGATCTCAAGGAAGCCATCTCCATACAGCGACAGCGCCAGCTTCCCTTCGGGTGCTTTGGTGTCGCGATTGTGGCCGCTGGTCGACTTTTGCGGTCGACCGATTCTTCGCGTCCTTGGCGATGGTGTAGGTGCCTTCTTGCCTTCAGTAGCCACAGGACTTGCGTCGTAGGGAGTGGCAGAGTGTGGGGGTGTCGGAGAACCCGCTGCTGCTTGCGTCGACTGTATCTGTCGAGCAGCTCTCCCAAAGGCTGGTGTGCTTGCGTTGCTTCCACATGGTGGCTTCGCAGTCCTCGCCATTGTATCTGGTGGTGGGTTGGAGGGTTGAGCTGCTGCAGCATCCGCTACCTCTCGGACGATCGCTGCCTTTTGATTTCCATTTCCTGTGGTCGATGCATTCGCGACTGTAGCCACAGCACTCGTTGGTCTCCTCTGGATTTGCTTGCAACATCCGATCGGGAGCTTCCGTTTCCTCTCTTTCCCGTCCTCGTTCCTGCTGATTCCAGCAGAAGACGCCGATGCAGCAGGTGATGAAGTGCTGCCATAGATACTCAGCAGCGTTTGGTGGCGACTCATCGCAATCGCCCGCGAGTCCTCAAAGCGTATCTAAAGAAGCGGTGTTGTCATACACACACACACACACATGAATGCGCATCGTCTTGATGTAGAAGTCTGTCCCAATGGAAATCCGACCAAACTGTCAAAACATGAGGGATTTCTGGTGCGGACATGAGCGAGAGGAAACTTCAACGAGCAGACGCTTCTTCTAAGTACGATTCTTTTGTTAGATCATGAGTCGACTGCTAAGTGCGGAGGATGGTCGACATCTCGCTAACGTACGCTCCCTCTTAAGTTCGCGGTGCCATTCTGACAAATAGAAGAAAAAAGAGCGAAAATGGCACATCGCGCACAAGAAAATGCTGCCACCCAGGAGCCCTCCAGCAGCAACGCCAGCACGGAGGGCAATGCGAGACGTAGACGACGGAAGCCGAAGCAGGAGAGCCACGTGGTCGCAGCGTACGTGCAGTCAGCGTTGCGCGAGAAGCAGCGGGAAGACGAGCAGCTGCAGGTCGCGCAGAGACGACGACGGAAACGTGCGGTCCACAAAAGCAAGAAGCGCAATCCTTTGCGCGACGAAGGGGATAAAGGCACAGACAGAGATGCATGTGGGGACTCACATACCGGACGCGACGGTCAAACTGGCGGTTGTAGCGACGCAGACATGCGTGGTGCAGCGGTGGTGGTAGTCGAAAACCTTGTGGACATCGACGAGCTTCAAGATTCGGATGAGTATGACGATGTGGTTGCAGATTTGGAAAGCGATTTTTCGAGGTATGGAGGGTGCACGTCGCTCCAGGTTGCGAAAGCGACGGGTGTGGTAACGCTAGTGTTCGCAGATCATGAAAGCGCAGCTCATGTTGTGGATGCAAAGCACGGGAAAGTCTTTGGTGGAAGAGAAGTGGTCGCACGTCTGGTACTTACTGATGAAGATGGTTCTCATCGCAGTGAGAGGCTGCTCACTGGGATGGCAGAGAACGCCAACCCCGTATCCGACCACGCGATAGCCAATCGAGCGCTCGGAGAGGATAGTCCGCGTGTCCACCACATTGCTCCGAGAACCCAAACGAGGAACACCCGACGGTCGAAATGCAAAAATGCTGTGCTGCGCGAGCGTGAGAAGAAGCAGGAAAAGACGACCTCGAGCATCTCTGAGGACCGAAGACTGCTGCGCACGTTTCTTGTACGCAATTTGGTCCAGAGCGACGAAATCGAAGACGAGGACGAGTACGAGGAAATCGAGTCCGAGACCGCCTCCGATTTTGGGAGGTTTGGCGAGCTGGCGCAACTAAGGATTGTTCGAGACATGGACGACCGCCAGCAAGTGTCTAGTAGTTCTCCAACGTTGGTGGTCGGCGACGTAGTCGTTGAGTACCAAGACCATGCATGTGCGTCAAGTGCTTTTTGTGCCTACGATGGGAAAACGTTTGGCGGTCGCTTGGTTGAGTGCAGGTGGTTTCAGAACGAAAGCAAAGCCATATCTGGGGAAGTCCAAGTGGAGAATATGCTGGCGCCGGATGAGCTGCAGGATCCGGACGAGTACGAGGATATCCGAGGAGACGTCATGCAGATTTTCCACCACTATGGGAACACTGAGTCCCTCGAGATCTGTCGAGACACTGGATCCATCCGTGTGACTTATCAATCCACGCTTGCTGCACAGCAAGTTGTAGAGAAAATGAACCGGACCGTCTATGGTGGACGCACAGTGCGCGTGTACTCGGTAGAAGACAAAGTGCAGGGCTGTACTGGATTGTGTGTAGAATCAAAGCAAGATCGCCCAGCTCGAACGGTACGGCATGATGGCATGTTAGATCGGATGCACCTTGCTTTGGAGCCAATTTCTCTCTCTCTACATATGCGTGGTCGTAGTCGGTGGAACCTGCATTCGCTGGACTTGCAGCGAGTTTTCTCAAGCGTCTCGCGAGTCTTCAGGTACCGCCATCATCGACTTCATTTTCCATTTGCAGGTGGATCATGGAAGCGGTGTTCTCATACTAACTCGTTTTTGCTGGGTCTGTGTGCAGGAGCGCGCGCACCATCAGAACCCCGCACACGACAAGCGATCGAGACGCCTCGTTCTTGGTCTGCGTGAAGTGAAGCGCGGTCTCTTGGCCAACAAGATCCGTCTGCTGATAGTCGGCACAGATATTGAAGATTGCGACGTGCTCGATGGAAAAGTGAGCGAAATACTGGCAATAGCAACAAGGGAAGGGGTTCCAATCATCTATCCGATGAGCAGGTCCGATCGCTCCATGATCTTTGTGTGGTTAACTCGCCACCTTGGCGTTGCGCGCACTCACCACCTCTATTCTCGCTTACTGTAAACAGGCGTAAATTAGGTCGGGTCGTAAGCAAAAATGTCCGCATCAGCTGTGTCGGAGTGTACTCCATCGAGGGTGCGAACGACCTCTTCCAAGACATTCTCTGCTTTACTCCGAGCCAAATCCGTGATCCAAAATGAGGGATGGGAAAGCGAGCCCTGACTTTCGGGTTTCAGATCGAGTTGTGCAGACCCCAGCACTGCAGATATGGAGTGGGGTCAACCCAATTTTCATCGTGTGGGTTTCTATATTGGAGTACATAAAGTATCAATGTGTAAGCAAACCAAATGTCCACAGCAGCACTCCCGAGTCTCGCAAGCAGACACCGCTTACCGTTTGCGCTTCCTTTCCGCTCTGTCACGGATTCGTCTGCATGCCTCAAGTTGGCTGGCAGTCATCCTGTCGCTTACTGCGGTCATATACTCGAGAAAGCAAGCGTCGTCGCTGAGGGTCTTCGGATCGAAAAGCAGCTCCCCGCATGGCTCCGAAGACTCCAGCCGCGCCTCCAAAGTTTTGACAATGGCGTCCATGGGGAGGTGCGCGTGGAGATTCGTCGCAACTAGATAGCGCTCGGAGCTCGCGGGACGACTGGTCTAATGGAAATCGAGGGAGATTAGGAGAACGGGGATACCAGTTCAGGCTGAGCTGTGCTATCGACAATGTGCAAGGATTGAGCACTTACGATCGGTTTGATGACCGTGATCTTCTCAAAGCACTGGTGCAAAAGCCACACCAGTTGCAGCATCATCGGAGTCGAGATCTCAAACGTCTTGCAGACGAAGCTTCCGTCGGACTTCAGAATCGAAAACATCGTCAGGATCTCCGCCAGCACCAATTTCGTCATCATCTCTTCTTGATTTGCCTGGTCCCTTGCATCCTGGAACCCCCCATCCGAGACGACCAGATCCACGCCATCAGCGTGATTTGACCGCACCAGATCGCGAAAGTGGTGGATATTTTCCATGGCATACAAGTCGCCAGTGCCGTCGGCTCCATAGGAGATCTCAAAGACTGCGTTGGTGTCGTGCAGCACTGGGAGCTTCCAGTCGCAGATCTCGTCTTTGAGGGAAATGCCGTATCCTCGCACTCGAGTCCGTTGCTCGGTCTGCAATGTGTGTTTCCACAGGAGGTACTCGGAAAACCCACCCGGTCCCCCACAGACATCCGCAAATGCGAATGCTGCTTCAGAAGACGTCTTCTCGTCGGTACAGTCCGCTGGTGTCTTCCGCGCCGCCGTCCACTGGAAGATGTAGTCCATATTGACCAACTTCATCGCCGAGCGATTGAGGAATCGATGTCGTCCAAGCGATTCGTACGGGTTCGCAGCACTTCGCGCACGACGGAACACTGCGTCATTTAATGCGTCGAACCTGACGAGATCCACGGACACACAGAACACATGCGCGTCAGGTCAGAACTCATATGCGCAATGCCATTACTGGTCGATGGTTTCCCGCACCTGTTCTTTTCCTCTTGGAGCTCGTCAAGAAGCTCGTGGCATTTTGGATGAAGCAGCGTCTTCGACATGGTGCCGGAGCCGTCGCGTGCTGCTGAATGCGGGGATGCAGTCAGCAGCGCTCGCAGGGATGTAGCGCTGTCGTCGCTGCTCGTATCCGCATCACTGGGAGCACTCCTCCTACTCACAAGGAACGTCACTCCATGTGGTCCCTGCTCGAGTCTCTCGCTTGCGACCGTGCTGTGCAGCTCCGTCCCTGGGATCACTTGCGCTAAGCGCTGGTGGTGCACAGCTTCTGCTAGCGAAAAGCAGTCATGCTGGCGCTTCTTGTGCACTTGCGGTCTGCTCCGCTGATGGCGATGCGCGCCGCCACCAAACGAGGAAAACCCCATCAGCGCTTCCATTTCGTCCGTCATCTTGGAGATGCTGTGCAGCTTTCTCTGTGATAAGGGATGGATGGCTTCATTTGGCGCAAAAGGGGATGTGTGCGTGGAGAAAGTGCAGAGATCCCCTTCTAGGTTCTGCGTGGATGGTGTGAAATCAGAGCTGGTCTGGCTTCGACTTGGATGCGTGAACTCGGGTCACAAGCCGCACTCCAGCGCAGTGTGCGAGATGCGTTTGCGAGTGCAAAGCGGCGTGGTTCTGTGTTTGTGTCGCAGCTGTCGACGTGCTCACGTTTGGATGTCCTGTCTGAAGCGGCTCGCGAAGTGGGATGGGAAGAGGGGGACGCATTTCCTGCAAGGAGCTTTCGAACAGTGGGTCCTTCTGAGATAGAAGGCGCTTACCACTCGGGTTGCAGTTGCGATGGATGGAAGACGGTCCTTATCGTTCGAAAACGGTCGCTTTGCTTTTTCAGCGCATCGGCGACAGCTTGAGGGGAGGATAGAGCATTCAAGATGCAGCAAAGACTCACGGTATTGGGGGGTATATTGTACGAATCTATCTCTCAAAAGCTCACGACCTAAATCTCTTCATATGCATTCATTTTATCCAGTCACTCCTTCCGCGCGCTCGCAAACAAGGAGTATGAAAGCGACAGCAGCTGTGGACTCGACTCCATTCCACTCATTGCTTGGCACCTCCACATCTGCCAGTCTCTCTCTTCAACGATCTTTACTTACCCGCCTGCGTGGCTTCCATTTCGAGTGGTGCGCTGCACGGACACACGATGGTGGACCGAGTCTAGCTCAGCTTCGAGCTGCAGCTCGCGTGCCACACTCTCACTCAACAATTGCTCTAGATACTTGATGCGACTTTGGTCGGGCGCCATTTGAAGTGCTTCGCGGATATTTCGGCCCTGAGCGCGCTGGCGCGTGCGTTCTTCCGCTCCACGGCGATATCGCTCAATGATGTCATCGTCCAGATCGTTGTGGGACGTCGCAGATCGCAAGAAATCCGATGGCGTCTGCGGGATCTCGTTGATCGAAATGGTCGACGCAGAATACACAGCGGATAGACTGGGCGAGTCCGCGAAATTCTCTTCGTCGTCGCTCATGTCCGAGCAGTCCGAGAGCTCCATCCGGTGTCTAAAGTCGTCGTGATAGTCATGGATCACATCAATATCGAGTCGGAGCGCTTTTTCTTCGTCGTCCAACTCGCCAGCCATCATCGGTCCCAGCGACGGAGAGCTCGCCACTGTGTTCCCGTTTCCGCATTCGCCATCTTGCCCCACTGGATCCATGTACTCCATATAATCAGGATGGCTCTCCGGGTCCCAGCGGAAAAACATCGCGTCCCACAAGACGACGCGCTTCAAGTTCGCACGTGGGTACAGGACGCGGTTCGTTGGCCGGTAGAGAGGGTTCTTGAACGGAACTGGGTTCTCCAACACAGGTGTCCACACCGACTCGGTGCGCTCCCACACCTTGTCGAGAAGACGTTCACGTTCGGAATTATACAGAAACGTTCCGTACAAACCAGAGAGCAGCGCATCGGAAATATGGAGCAAAAACTTCTCATTGAACTCGAAGCACGTGGGGAATTGGCGCGTCATCTGCCACACGCAATCCAGAAACTGCAGCATCACTGGAGACCGTTCATTCGGGTGTTCCGAGATATCTTTACCGATGCCGACACGATCCGCGAACTTGTGGCCGAAAGAGCACCATTCTTTCTCCACCAAACACGCAAACCCACGAATGGTGCGGTAGTACGGGTCTAAGATCAATTGAGCGAGCGCGACGAGCTGAGGCGTACGATCCCAGCCATCACTGCAGTGCACGAGCACGGATGCACCATCCTCGTGCAAAACCTCTGCGACACGTCGCGCGCCAGACAGCACGCGCATGACATGCTTCAACCACCTTGTATCTGTTCGAGCGAGAAAAGCTCATGAGTGAACGCAGCAGCAGTGTGCAGTGGCAGAAGCAAGCAAACGAACGTACTTTCTAAACGATGATGGTAGTTCTTGTCACCATCTTCTACACTACTTGGACTAATCAGGGCTGGAAACCACAGGCGAGTAGTTAGTAAAAAAGCATGCGCATCCAACGCACTTGGAACGAATTCGAAAGACACTACTCACTCTTCAATGCGTCGACAGACTCGCGCATCTTGTGGATATTTGCAATCCCCATGAATTCAATTGTCGCGTTGTCGTAATGCTGCGAGTTCTCGACACCTATGTTTCATAAAGTCAATCGTTGCACAAGGATTAGTTTTCCAATGCGACGACACACACGCGCGTTTCGTTCGCTGACACATACCTTTCCCTTTTAACCGATTGCCCTTTGTAGCGATCGGCTTTCTGGCGTCAATGATGTGTAAGGGAGGAGCCTCATTTTTACTGGTTTTGTTCGCAGAATCTCGGTATGCGCGCAACAAGATGCGATCCGGCTCCGACTTGTTCCCCGCCATACCGTAATTCGGTTGACTTGAACGTGCTAAGATGCTGTGGTTCACAGGGTGTCGCCACACAGCCACGGGAAGCCGAGCGCGTGATCGGAACCGCGCCGACTGGACGAGTTGGTCTTCCGACATAATGGACGGCACGATCATTGTCTGCGGGTACGTCGGACTAAAGCGAAACTTGTAGTTCTTGAGTATCCTCCATGACGTTCCGGGAGCATCTTCTCGCTCCGATTTACCTTCCCGTTCCATTCTGCTCTCCCTATCCATTCGGACACGCTCGCCACTGCTTCGAAGAAAGCCGAGTCGTGTGTACTCCGTATTCGGCGAGTATAAAAACCAGCCATTGTTTTTAGGATTCGGTGGACCTTTCAGACGGATCTTCTCCGTGTGGAAATCAAACGCAAACAGCGCGCCGATCGTGTTCGGAGGTTTCATGCGCAACGTCAACAAATTGATCCATCGGAAGTCGGGCGTCGTTGGGAGCTGGTCGTATCCTTTCTTTCGGGAATACGCGTCGTGCATCGCGAGGCGAAGCGTCCGAAGATCCTTGCACGCGATCAAAAGCATCAATCCGTCGCGCGTGATCATGTCGATGGTTGCCAACGGGACTTCAAACGACCCAAACTTCCACGAGGCATCGTACGGAGTGAACGTGATCCGGTACGTCGTGATCTTCAGCACCCCCTGCACAGCGCGATCGCTTTGCGACATCACCACGAGATTCGTCACGCGCTGCACGTGCTCAAGCACATTTTCACCAGGCAGCAGCGTAAAGTTGTCCGTCACAATCGACTCGCGGAATTTGTTGCGAATGGAATCGGTCGTGCTCACAAACGAGTCTTCTAGCGTCGACTCCGTGCACGTACGTGGCACCACGTGGTTTGATTTCTTGTACATCACTTTGCCTTCTTCAAGCGCCTGCAAAAAGTTCGCGCGGTCTTCGGTGCTGAAAAACGTGATTTTCTTCGTCAGCGATGCGTTGCCGGTTTGAATCTTCAGCTGCATGCCCAGGCGCGACTGCGGACGCGCGGTGACCGCAGCGCATGAATAACTTTCGCGGTTATCGTGAGGAGACAGAAAATTCAGCATGCGCGCTTCGATGTCGACCTGCAGCTGGATGGATGCCTTCTTGCTGCCGAGTTTCTCGAGCACACTGTCGGACTTCTTGACCGTAAACGTGAATAGCGTGACTTCCGAGCGTGGAGGCATGTCACGGTTGAAGCCGAAGATGTTGTGCGACGAGCGGCTGCGTCCATTCTCAGCCATGATATTCGTCTCCTGGAACGGGTCCACGGCCGTCTTGAGACCGAACGACAGCGGTTTCTCGTAAATATTGGTGGACGATCCCGGGTAGGCGCCCAACGACGAGCGAGAGCCGTCGGGACGCGGGATCTCGATCGGGAACTTTGGCGACGTCGACAGCACATTCGGCATCGAGTTCGCCGCGCCGTGTCCTAAATCCGCAACCCGCGACGTCGGAATCGCGTGCGTGACGCTGTGTGCGCTCGCACTTGAACCGAACGGTGCAATCCCCGACGACGACGCCATCGACCCCGTCGCATTCGACGACGACACCGTGCCGTCCGGACTGGTGGTCGTCGCCGTCGTCGCCGTCGAGGATGTCGACGGTGGTGGGGGAGGGATGTTCACGTGGTCGTTCTCTTCGCCGCCATAGTCGCTTCCAGTGGCCGCATTCGAGACCGTGCTGCGGGTCTGGTCCTGTCGGTTGATGATCTCCCACGCACCTTTCGTCGCCTGGTCGGCTTCGTGGAGGTGCTTCTCCACCATCATGAGCTTGTCGAGCGTTGCCGAGTCCATCGTCGACTGCCGCTGCGCGAAATACGCGTCGTCCTTCTTCTTCTTCTTCGCGTCGGTGCTGTGGCTTCCGTTCAGCGTGGCGGCGGACGTGGTGCTTGTGACGTATGACTTGGACCGCTCCATCAATCACAAAGTAACAAAACCCTCCTCGCGAACAGCCCTGCCTATCTCTCTATCTAGCGATTTCTTTGGGGGGGCGGAGAGAGGGAGATATATAGACGAACGTACGTCCGTTCGCGCGCCGGCAATAATCACTCGCTTCTGGCGTGCTTTCTTTCTTTCCTTCCTTCCTCGCTTTTTGTTCCCCCCGTTTGTCCGGCAGGTCCCCCTCTTTTGGCGTTTGCCGTTTGTATGGGAAAGGAAAAGTGAAAAGCGCTGTGCGTCATTTTATGCAGCTCGAGAGGTGCAGCAGACGTCAAACCACCATACAAACGCCAAGTCGAGCGCACGTCAGAGAAAAGCCACCGACTGCTCTTTCCTCGATTTTCCTCATTTCCTCTGTTTTCTTTCTTCTTTCCCCCCCTTTGAAAATGCATATTGATTGGATGCGCGAACTGACTCCCGATCCATGTCAGATACACACACAAATAAAGAGAGTGTGTGAAGTAACAGAGCAGCAAAAGAAATGAGGGTAGGGGAACGACGGAATGTTCCAAATGAAAAAAAAGGCAGAGATGACGAGAGGGGAGGTGCGTCGGTTCACCTCGTTAAATGCATATCGGAGCGTGTTTAGTTGCTTTCGGTTGTGTGTCCACAGATCCCACATCGCACACTCTTCTTCTTCTACTTTAATTCTGCGACTTTGGCATCGCGAAACAGACTTGTCTGCTGGTCTTGAGCATCCACATCGGACGAAGTGAAAAGGGGGAGGCACCACAAGTGACGATTTCTGGATACGTTTACTGGACGCAAAACGCACTCGACTTCACAGAAAGCGCGCGACGAGTGCAACAACACAAGCATTCCTGCTAGCTGTCCTTCAGTACAGCGATCTCAACTCCATCATCATCGTCGTCCGCTTCCAAACACACCTTCCTTCAAATCATTCCCCCTCACAGCAAATCAGTCTTGCAGCAAAATAGTCTCTGAAGTAAGCAGGTGAAGTGACAACCATGACACAGGTTCAACGTGCATGCTCGAGACGATGGTTGCAAGAAATCCGTCGCCCGACCGAAATGCGCCTTCGTCCCCACGAACGACAAGAAGATGCCGCTGATTCCTTACATCCCGGTCCTCCTATTGGATAGACAGGGCACACTAGTGCTGTAGCCACTGCGCTGACGTTCTCGCTCTCTATCTCGTTCGCTCTGTCTCGCGTTCTCGCATTGTTTTTTACAAATGCGCCATTTTGTCGCCGTGGTTCAGTGTCCGTAAAAAAAAAAAAAAGTCAACTGCTCGCTCTCTCTTTATTCTCTGGTCCTTGCCGACGAATGGCGAGATGGGAGAGTTCTGGATGGGAAACTCGGATCGATCATGCTGCATGCACCGAGGTGCGGCTGTGTGTAGCTTCGTCTCGTGTTGCTCGGTCGTATGGTACGGTACTCTGTCTCACGGTGTCGCAAGCTCAGCGTTCACGCGGCTGCCTTCCGGCGCTGCCACGCTGCTCGGTGTCTCTCCCTGCCTTCACTCACTTGACTCGATTCGCACTGTAGTGCTGGTTCTGCTCCGCACGTCCGAGGTGATGCCTGTAGTCCTATTGTTGCTGTCGGAAATCGTTTTTCCCGTGTTTACAGTACGAACACTGCTTCTCGGGGATATAATCGGGGGATTCCTGGTCGTCTTCCGACAACGGACTGCGGCAGATGAAGCACGCCACAGCAGCGCCTTCGGTGAGATCAGGCGTCAGCGACACGCGGTCGTCGAAAATGTAGCAGTCGCCATTGTAGTGCGCACCACCGACTTTCTCGAAATACTTGAGGATCCCGCCATCGAGCTGGTACACCTGGCGATAGCCATCCTGCAGCAGCACGTGCGACGCTTTCTCGCAGCGCACGCCGCCTGTGCAGAACATGACAATCGGCTTTTCCTTCGGCACCTCGGCCAGCTGCGTCTTCACTTCGGATGGGAACGCGCGGAAGCTCTTGATGTTCAGGTCGACGGCTTTGTCGAAGGTGCCGAGACGCACCTCATAGTCGTTCCGTGTATCGAGCACGACCATGTCTTTGTCCGCATCGAGCCACTCCTTGAACTGCTCGGCAGAGATGTGCGCCGCGAGCCCTTCTTCGGCAGGTCTCACATCCGGGACGCCCATTGAAATCACCTCTTTCTTCACCTTCACGAGCATTCGTGGCAGCGTCAGTCGCTCCGAGATCGAGTCCTTAAATTCCATCGCACTCAACGCTGGATGCAGACCGCGGAGCTCGGATTTCAGCGCCTCCACAGCATCGCTCGTGCCGCTGAGACGGATGTTCACGCCTTCCTCAGACAGCAAGATCGTGCCGCGGATTTGCTGTTCCTCAATGAGTCCATTCCATGTCGTTGCGCGGTCCAGCAGGTGTGTCTTCAGTGCCGGCAGTTGCGACGCTTGGAACATGCAGAAGCCGTACGCAGACGAATTCACGATGGATCGCTTCGTAGACTCCTTTCCCTGCTTCCCCTGCTGTTCATGGGCACTCGCTTCAGCCGCCGTCGCTGCCGTTTGCGCCGCCATATTCCCGTCCGGATGCACAGCGGTTTCTTCGGATTGCCAAGTGTTCGCTGGAGCTTTCCACCCAATCAATCACCTCGACATGCAAAAAGACACGCATTCCTCATGCTCGACCCGAAATAAAGCATTCGGTGATACCCAAGTTTGTAGTTTGGGATATTCAAGATTACTCCAGGTTTCTGATTTGTCATCTGTCTTTATGTTGCCGATGGGCACCATGGAAATGCTTGGAATCTGCATATTGAACTGAGAGGTTTCATGGTCATTTCTGGGTTTGCTTGCTTCGCAAAGTCGCCGAGAAGGACGCGAGGGAGACGATGCGCGAGTGGATGGTGACGCCGAGCGTGTGCTTGGACGAGACGCGGCTGCTGCACAACGTGCAGCGCATGCAGCAGCTCGCGAACGACCACCACGTGCAGCTTCGCCCGCACGCGAAGACCCACAAGACCGTCGAGATCGCGTCGCTGCCAATAATCGGTATTAAAACCAACGATGCTGAAGGTTCTTCACAAACTCTTGCTCGTTGCGCAATAGCGTTTCTGCGAGTTCCGCACAGGTCGCTGGCAACGTTGAAGGTTGCTCAGCGTCCTTGGCGCGGAAGTTGTGCAGCATTTGTGTTGTCGCTGCTTCGATCACGTCGATCTCCTGCTCGTGCGTGCGCACATATCTGGCAAAAGCATCCGTCTGTAGATGGGACTCCTGCAGAGAGCGCGTCCACTCCTCTGCGTAGAAAAGCTTCACGAGATGCCTTCGAAACGACGATGCTAGCACTTTTTCCATCATGTTGGCGAACGCGGAGCTTTCGTGCCTTCCATTCGAGTTGCTGGACGCATTTCTGTAATAGGCAGCTCGTTCTGCTGCTGCATTGGATGATGCAGTGAGAGAACCAGACGCTGCAGGAGGCGACTGATAGATCCAGGTTGTCAGGCAATACCGCGGCTTGACGGACGGCATCACCCGATGCAGCATTTGCTGGGACGAGAACAGCACCATATCGCCAAAGCGCGGCGCAATCACGACTTTTTCATTCGGGAACGGATACAGCACGATCTCCCCGCCATCTCCCTCCTGCCACGCATCGTTCAGGTACAGCACGGCAGTGATGCACTTGCCATCGTCCCCATACGTGTCGAAATGCAGGGGGAAGCACCCGCCATGACCTTCATTGTACTGCAATTTGATCATGTACCCACTCAGACCAAGCCAATCTGGGAGCGCGCGCTGCAGCGGCGCAAACACGACCTGGTCTTCGAAGAACTCGCGGAGCACGGGGACTTGGGTGCGAATGTCGTCGAGCGCCAACTCGGTCTCCAGGATGTGGTGTTTCTGCAGAAGCGTCGGCTGCTGCTCGTTTTTGAGCAAGATGTGGGTCGCATTCGGGTAGAACTGGTTGGTGTCGCGCAAGTGCGCCATCTCTCGCTTGATAGCCTGCAAATAGGACGCGGGGAACGCATCGCGCACCACGAAATACCCGTTCTGCAGCAGCGACTGTGTCATTCCCGGTGCCACCACCTGCGGCCACATCCCTGTTTCCGCATCTGCTTTCGATGCTGCTGATGATGATGCTGCCGACGAGGACGAAGAAAAGGGAGCGCATCTAGTAGAGCGAGTCGGGGCGTAGGACGCGCGCTGTAGTCGTAGCGCTGTCCAACGCGCGGGGATGACATGTGCATATTGGCAGCGTCGCATCTTTGCTTTTTGTGTGTGGAAATGTGGTGTTGATTGGAAGAGCATGTCGCTGATGTGGCCCACTCGGAATAGTGGATCCGAGTGATGGTCTTTTCTTCTTCTTCTTTTTTTCATGCAAATCGATGGGTCATTTTTGTGGGATGCTGAAACGCAATGGCAGCAATGGAAGCGCTGCTGCTTTGAGCACTAAGAGCATGAGCTATGAGTATGTGCCAAGCGCTGTGGTGGAGAAAGCGTCGATGCACGACCTGGTGTAAGCGGTTCGAGCGACGCCGCTCGTAGTTCATTGTTTTGGCTACGCACTTTGGCGTAGCTCCTGACTGGTCTTCGTGTGCGTTCTGTGTGACACTTTTGCTGCAAATGCCCAGGTATGCTGCATGTCCGAGATGCTTTGCAGCGATGCATGCGCGAATACCAGCGGTACTACTGCTGTCAGCAGTAGCGAGAGATGAGACCGTCGAGTGTCCGTCCTGTGGCGCACAGATCCAGCATTCGTCGATTGCATACAAGTACCGACTCAAGGTGAGAGACGTGATGGTCAACCCACGACAGCAGTTGGGTGGACGATCACATAGTAGTGCATGGCGTTTCATGGTTGAGTGTGCTGTTGCAGATTCAAGTTGCGTACGGCATGAGTGTCGTGGACGCGGTAGTGTTCGACGAAGTCGCACAGAGACTCATGGGGGTGTCCGCGACGCGACTTCGAAAGGTATTGATGTCAACCAGTCTGTCCATTTGATGCGTTGGAGCTTTCGTTCAAAGCAATGGTTCGTCACTGTTTCGGTGCGCTGATGTAGCTCCAGCTGCAGTACCCTTCGTTGCCGTGGATACTGGAGGATCTCCTTGTGGGTCTGCGGATTGCCTTCCATTACCAGAAAGCAGAAGATCGATCGACCAGCACGAACAACCAAAAGCCAAAGTACAGTGTGCGTGAACTTGTGGTCTTTATGAGGTTCCCCTGATGCCAAATGATCACATCGGTGCGTAATGGTGCGCTGCAGAACGACCTCAAGATTGTATCCATCGCTCCATTGTCGCGCGTTCTGTTACCAAAGTCCCTCGCGAGTCTCGCCATGGAGGTTCTTACCCAAGAGCACCTCCAGTCCTCGACCGATGAAGACAATGAATAGGAGAAGAGTAGACTGCAACCCACATGCGCGAACAAAAGACGCATGCAAGACTATATTAATGGAAAAAAACAGGAATCTATTGCATTTGGTGCACCAAAAGTGGTGGGTCGCTTATCGTCGCATGATCGCCTTGCTTCTCGTTGGCGCGCCATGGGATTTGCCCTTGATGTTGCCCTTACCGCGCTTCGATCGGTTGCCACTCGATTGCACTTTGACACCACGGGAACGCGCTTTCCGCTTCTCTTCCTTGCGGATCTTTGTCTCGCTCAGCAGCTCGTCCTTCGCGTGCTTGTTCACACTGGTCTTCTTGGCCAACTGTGGCTTCTTGCCGTTACGGTAATCCAGGCGCTTGCCGCCGGTATCGTCGTCGTCGCCTTCTTCGCCGCCAGTGAACACGCGCTTGTTCTGTCGTTGCTGCCACTTCTTGTAGATCGCACCGACTTCCTTCTTCTTGCGCACGTTGACACCACTCTCATTGCGGCGCTTCAGTGTGCCCTGTGCCGTGAGCTCGCCCGCTGTGGTCTTCACGAACTTCTTCTTACGCACATCCCAGTGCAGGATACGGCGCTTCTTGTTCATCTCAATCGCTTCATCTGGGTTCACATCCAAAATCGCTTCCTCCAGCCGCGCCTCCTGGAACGAGTTCACTTTACCACCGTCGGCGTTCTTCGCAAGGAACTCTTCCGTCGTGTGTTCGCCCTCCTTCAAGTACCCAATGTAGTTCTCTCGGTCGATGAAGCTTTTCTTGCTGTCGTCCTCTTCTTCTTCGGCCACCACGCCGTCATCATTCGAGCCACCACCACCACCACTAGAAATGTCTGCCGACTGCTGCTTGGCCGCAGCGATCTCTTTCATCACATCCGCTTCCTTCTCACCTGCAGCGACGCGTTTCTTGATTTGCTTTCGGTCAAATTTGGACAGGAAAAAGGTTTTCTTCGACTGGGAGGCTTCCGCGGTCTCGGCAGCTTTGCTCGCTTCCGCGGCGCGGGCGGCAGCAGCATCGTGCAGAAGCTTGCGAAGCGCTTGCTTCTGCTCGTCGAGCTCTTCGACCGAGTCGTCCTCGTAGATCTTGTCCAGCACACCGGTGTGGTCTTTCTCGCCCTTCGTCGCTTCCTTCTTGATGATCTTCTCGTGGAGCTTGCGCTTGCCCTGCATCATAATCACGGCGGCAGAGTTCTTCTTGGCCGAGTGGGTCCCCGACGCGATCTCAAAAATGGTCTGTGGTGGACGGAAACTCTGCAGCGACTCGATGTACTCGACCTTCTCGGCTTTCGAGTCTTCTTTCATGTAATCTTCGAGGAACAATGGGTGGATCTTCTTCGTGAAGATCTCCTTGGCTCGCTTAATAGATAGTTTCGATGGATCCGCACGCGTTCGCGTGTACGCCTTGTACGCATTGTCACAGACCTTCACAAGGGGGGACACCTGTGGGTGGTTCTTGAGCACATCCGCCATGTGTTCGGTTTCCTGATCGATGAGTTCATTCGGGAAGGCGCCGTAGTGAACGTCCGACACCTGCATCGTATCCAGCGAGTACGCCTTGACACCCACGGGGGACGAGTCATCCAATCGGCGACCAATGTACAAGTGAAGATCCACCATGAACGGCGTCTCATCTGGGTCCACAAAGTTGAACGCCGTACCACTGCGACCGGCACGGGCCGCACGACCGACACGATGCACAAACAGCTTCGCCGTCGATGGGAACGAGTAGTTCAGCACGTTGTTCAGCAATGGGATATCGATACCACGCGCCGCGACGTCGGTGACGATCAGCAAGTTGGTCTTCTTGGCGCGGAACTTGCCAATGTTGATCTTGCGCGACGCTTGGTCCATGTCACCGTACACGCACGACGACTCAATGTGGTTCGCCTTGAGCAACTCGTGCAAAAGCTCGACATGATGGCGCGTCGCAGCGAACACAATCGTCTGCTCGTCCTTTGGAATAAACTCGCGCACCATGTAGAGGAACAGCGCCGCCTTATCGTTGGAGCGCACCGTGAAGAACGTCATCTTGAGGTTTTCCGAGATCTTGTTCTCGACATCCAACCGAATCAGCTCGGGCTCACTCAGACCGGCACGCGCAAACTGCACCAGCGCCTTGGGCAACGTCGCAGAGAACAGCAGCGTCTGTCGACTCGTCGGCATGTTCTTCAGAATCTCCTGCAGCTGCTCCGCGAACCCCATTTCGAAAATACGATCGGCTTCGTCGAACACCACGTATTCCACGACTTTCAAGTTGAAATCGGGGATTTCCTGCAAATGGTGCATCAACCGACCAGGGGTGGCGACGATGATGTCAGGGTTCGCCGCGATGGATTCGAATTGCTGCTCCATGCCTTCACCGCCGACGATCAACGAGATCTTCAGCGTCATGAACTTCGCGAGCATCTTGGCGAAGCGCATGGTCTGCACCGCGAGCTCGCGCGTGGGGGACAGGATCAACGCACGCACGCCGATTTTCTTCGAGTGTTCTTTCAGTTTTTCCAGCATCGGGATCAGAAACGCAGCCGTTTTACCGGACCCTGTACGCGCCATGGCGACGACATCTTTCCCCGAAAGCACGATCGGCAGCGATTTACGCTGGATGGGCGTCGGCACTTTGTAGCCCATGGCCATGACGCCGCGGAACACGAGTGGACTTAGACCGAGGTGCTGGAACCCGCCGACACCCGCACCTTTGCCATTGCTTTTCCCGTGCGTCGTGCCACCGGCGGCAGCGCCACCGGCAGCATTCTTCTTGGTCTTCTTCAAGAGATCGTCGGCCGCCATCGTGGATGCAGATACAGCGACAAACACAGAGCGCTGGCGATCGAATGTGTTGGTCGAGTCGAAACGTCATGGCGGAAACCATTGGGCGACAGCAATTACCAGTCCTCCTGCGCGCTCATTGGCTGAAAACGAGTTTGACTTTCGTGTAGCCCACACCAACTAGATTCTCGACAATAGTGTGGGCCACATGGAAAAGAACGCTTCAAAACCAAAATCCTCATTGAAAGCGCCATTTTGCATTTTTACTTTTTTCTATTTCATCGCGAAGAGGAAGCGAAAATATGTCTCTTGGGAATCGCCTGGAGCCGTCTTCGCGTGACCAGGAAGCGCAGGACGAGAGCGAATGGGCGAGTCGCTTCGAGGATACAGCGGAGACGCTGGACGCAGCCGCCGCGATCGCGTCGAACGGCGAGCGCGAATGGGACGCCACGGCTGGAGCCCAGTCGTCGTCGACAGCAGCGCACGCGCAGAGCGAAAGCTTGCTGCCGCAGGATAGCAACTCGGATGCCGCCATGGAGCTCGCTGTGCTAGGCGACACGTGCTCCATCTGCCTCCAGGGACTCGCAGACTCTGTGATGATCCAGGCGTGCTACCACGTGTACTGTTTTGAATGCTTGAGCATGTGGGTGCAAAGCCTCGCGCTGCATGGCATTGACCCACCAACGTGTCCACTATGCAAAGCGCATTTCGACACGATTTACACGAACGTGGTCTCGGAAAGCGAGTACGATCTTTTCCACTTCCACGGCAAGCACGATCTCCATTCGATCTCGAGGAAGAGAGAACAGAGTGCACAGAAGCAACAGAAACTGCAGCGCCGGTCGCTCGTGTACCGTCGCCGAATGCGATTAGCGAAAGTGAATGCCATCCCGGTCATTGTGGACCCCTCTGTCGTGGCGGTCTACCCAAAGGTACTCAAAGTCAAGGGCGAGTACGATGCATGGCTCCACCGCGAGCTCCAGGCGTGTATCGGACGCGACATCGACCTGACCGTGCTGATCTCGTTGATCCAGTGCTGTTTGGACAAAATGCCGCGAAGCGATGTCCGCAAAGGGTACCGAGACCTCGAAGCTGCACTGCAGCCGTTCCTGTATGAAGACACGGAGATCTTTGTCCGCGAATTGGCATACTTCCTCGGCTCGAGACTCAACGTGGACGCGTACGACTCGGTCGTCGAGTACTGCTGTTCGAATGCCGCAGAGTGCACGACGGCGCTGTGCACCAGCGACCATCATGGATGATATTGTACAAGTCAGCGTGAGGAATGCATGCAACGTAGAATTTGCTAGGAGAAAGAGAGAAAAGTGTATTCGAGTATGGTGGGGACGGTCTGTTGTTGTTTGTATAGAGTTTGCCATTCAAGACACTCGATTTTGTTGAACTGTCAGTAGAAGGGGAACCGAGTAAACTTATGCTTTCCCCATCACCAAGGCGAGCAACGCCATGCGCACGTACATGCCGTTCTCCATTTGGCGGAAGTACGCTGCACGCGGGTCGGCATCGACTTCTTCGGCGATTTCGCCGACGCGAGGCAATGGATGCATGATCACCATGTTCTTCTTGGCGTTCGCGATCGTCGTCGACGTGATCACGAAGCTGTCTTTGACGGCGTTGTAGTCTTCCTCCGAGTCAAAGCGCTCCTTTTGCACACGCGTGACGTAGAGCACGTCGCTTTGGTTGATCACAGCGTCCAGATCCGTGGTCTCATGTTGCGTGACGCCACGAGCAGCCAGCTCATCGAAAATGTAGCGAGGCATCTTCAAGCTCTCTGTCACGGTATACACACACATGTCAGCTCCAGAGCAAGCTCTATCGACTGAGAGAAAAAGAGGCAAAAGCCCGGAACGCGTTACCTGGCGCAACATAGTTGATGGTCACGTTGAAGAGCGCTAGGAGTCGCGAGAGCGAGTGCACCGTGCGACCGTTCTTCAGATCGCCGACCATCGTGACCACTTTGCCCGAGAGGTCCAAGCTGCGACCCAGCTCGTTGTAGATCGTGTACAGATCCAAAAGCGCCTGCGTTGGGTGCTCGCCGACGCCATCCCCCGCATTCAGCACAGGCTTCTTGGTCGCACTCGCGGCCACAGCGGCGCTGCCCTTCACAGGGTGACGGAGCACGATCACATCCGAGTAGCACTCCATACAGCGGATCGTGTCGGCAAGCGTTTCTCCCTTCTTGCTGCTGGACGAGCTCTCGTTCACAGGCACGACAAGACCGCCAAGGCGGAGCATCGCAGCCTGGAACGAGCAGCTCGTGCGCGTCGACGGCTCGAAGAACACATTCGCGAGCAGCTACAACGAAAACGTCCAGGCAACGACCCGAAAAAAGCAAGCAAACAATATCGTCGCCACCAGGTCAGTCTCAACCAGGAAACCGCACAACGGGATGCGACGCGACGAGTATGCACTGACACAGGACTCACTTTTCCTTTCAAGAGGTCGCAAGCACCTTGACTCTTCACGATCGCGCGCATCTCATCGGCAACTTGGAGCACGCGTCTGTCAGCATGATCGGGGACCGAAATGCGCGATGCAAAGATTAGATTCCACATCCAGTTTGCAAGGACGAACGGATGGCAACACACACTCGACTCACTTGGCGCTTTCGACTCCGAATTGCTCGATGGAGAGGATGTTCTCTCCCTCCCAGGACCCCTTCGCGGTTCTTGCATCGAGCGCCATGTTCCTCTCGCTTGCGTGCTCGTTGTTCCGCTGCTGCTTTGCTGGATGCGAGCGAGTGCAATGTCGAAGTGGTCGCGTGCTTCAATGGTCCAGAGGTCATCTGAAGTCGTATTTCGGGACGGTCGACTCGCTATAAAACGCATGCATACAAATCAAGAATGCAACTCACCTGTGTAAAACGGGTTCGTGATCCTATCCGATAACAGAGGGGCGATCCGATCGAGCGTTACCACCCGCACATTGTTGCTGATGTCAGCAAGTACGCAACCGCACTTACATCCCTGCATAAATTGGTGTCGATCCATTTGATACGAGTTGAGAGCTGTACCTTCGTGCGACATCGAGAGGATGTTGCAAGAAGCTACTGCCAGTGTCCGATAAAGTTCGAGTTTTCAAACTTCTGGTGTGTGGCGCCTCGCACTTTACGTCGCATGCAAGTCCGTTCGAATTCGGGAGTCGAGCCATTACAACACAAAAAGCGGACCTCTTCAGGATGAGCGAGGAGAGCGCCAAGAAGATGAAGCAAGGCGCGGGCAAGCGCCTGAACGACAAGCAGCGCGTCGAGATCATCCAGATCTCCGAGAACTCCAAGATCTCGAAGCGCCAGCTCGCCGACAAGTACGGCGTGAGCGAGGCCGCGATCCGCAAGTTGCTGCTCAAGAAGGACGACTTCCTCAAGCGCTACTACGACACCCCCGAGGAGATCCGCGACCAGCGGCTGCGCGGGAAAAACCTCGCGTTGAGCGAGAGCATCGACGGAGTTATCCACTCGAGCGACAGCAGCGAGTACGCGCGCGCGGGTGGCGCTGGGACCTTCCCGTCTTCCCATGCGAAGAGTCTGTATCCTCCGGATGATCCGTGGAAGCAAGGGCTGCATGCGCTTGCAGGCAAAGTGACGCCGTTTTTGAAGCATTTCGTGCAGAGCAAGCCATCGCGGGATACGACGGCAGTTGTCGCAGCGATCGCGGGGGAAGCAGCAGTAGGAGACCAACAGCAACCGTCGTCGTCGTTGCCATCTGTGGAAGACCCGAGCGCGCATGCAGCCATTGACTGGATCGGGTTCTCGCGCATGCTTCGCGATATTCGGCGTGCGTTCCACCGGTACCCGGAGCTCGGGTACCAAGAAGTGCGCACCCAGTCGTTTATCAAGCGTTTCTGCGAGACAACGCTTCGCATCCCAGGGAAGAACATCCAAGCGATTGCGTCGACCGGGTTGATCGTCGATGTGTGCTTTGAGAATGCGACGATCGCGTCGAACGACAAGCGGAAGCTGCCTGTGGTCGCGTTCCGTGCCGATATGGATGCGCTACCGATCGAAGAGCTCAATGACCACTTGCCCTACTGCTCGACGCAAAAGAAGCAGCGCAAGGAGCTGCGCAAGCGCAAGAAGCGAAAGAGTATGAGTGGCAGTGCAGTCACGCCCGTCAAGCCTGATGAGCAAGGTGCGCTTCCAGACGACAGTGCGACTGCCGAAGGACTCGCGACCGTTACTCCGCGCTCAAGCAGCACTGGTGAAGACGGACGAGACGCCACGCGCGACAGTAGTGGTGATGTCGAAGTGGAGACGCCGTCCACCCCAACGCAAGCTGGAGCTGACGGCGACGACTTTGAGCAAGACGCGCCGGGTGTTTTCCCGGCCGCTGCGCACATGTGTGGTCACGATGGCCACATGGTGATGGTGTTGGGTCTCTGCGCGTTGGTTGTCCGCAATGCGCACTTGTTGCCCCAGGACACATTTGTTCGCTTCATCTTCCAACCGGCCGAAGAAGGACCAGGCGGCGCCAAGAAAATGATCGAAGAAGGTGCGCTCGACGGCGTGGACGAAGTGTACGGTCTCCACAACTACCCGTTCCCGTTGTACAGTGTGCATATGCGTCCAGGACCAGTGATGGCCCACGAAGTCGAGTTCTCGATCGACATCCATGGGGTGGGGGGTCATGGATCAGCTCCGCAGCAATGCGTGGACCCCATTTTGACTGGTTCCATGGTTGTGCAGGCTTTGCAGAGCATCGTGAGCCGCTCGTTGTCCCCCACGGACACGGCTGTCGTCTCGGTCACCCAATTCCGCGGCGGAGACACCAACAATGTGATCCCAGCGCACGCTTTCCTGGGAGGTACTATCCGCGACTTTGATTTGGAAGTCGCGGAGAAGATCAAAGCGCGCATGGAGACCATTGTCCACTCGACGTGTGCAGCCGTTGGCGCAACAGCCCAGGTGCATTTCTCCGATGGCTACGCTCCTGTGATCAATCCGTACGAAGAGACGCGCAACGTGCAACAAGTCGCGATGGACATTGGTCTCTACGTGAGCGAACAGGGTCTCCCGCTGATGGCGGCCGAGGATTTCTCGTACTACTTGCAAGAGCGGAAAGGCTGTTTCTTCTTTTTGGGCACGAAAGAAGACGCCGACGACGACAAAACGCGCGCGTTGCACTCGAACCAGTACGACTTCAACGACAAGGCGATCCCGTTGGGCATCCGGCTGTTCTTGGGGATCTTGCAATCGCGTTTCCAGTGCGAGTTGTACTCGGTCGAGGAGTTGCAAGCATTCCAGGTCGCGATGGAGCGCATCGCGCTCACGAGCAGTGTGACCATTGTGTAAGTGTGTGTACCCCTCCCTCCAGACAACCGGAAGCGTCGTATAGCGGACAATCTCTCTCTCTCTCTCTCTTTTGTTTTTTAAAAAAGCAAGCAACGCAATTGTAAGGTTTGGATGTGAAGTTGGTTGGTTGATTGGCATTCATGTGTTCGTTTTTGGTTCGCATGGCGCCAATATGCATTGATGCATTGTACGATCGCCTCGGATTGGCTAAAAGTAGACTCGATGCGGCTTTGATTGGCCGATACGAACGATAATGGCGGACCGTCAATAGTATTGGCGCTAAGATTCCCCACATCGCCGCAAGTGCAGACTTCCAGGAAGAGAGCGACTTTGCAGCAGAGCATGGCGGAGAAGAAACTCTCGGGGCGGCAGATCAAGGATCTGTTCTACACGGAAGTGAGCACGGAGACCGAAGAGGGCGGCAATGAGACGACCACGACGTTCCGCTGTCGCTGCGGCAAGCTGCGCGCGCAGTCGCTCAAGCACGGCTACACGAACCTCACGCAGCACATTCTGATGAAACACCCCGAGTGGATCACGGCGCTCATGGAGGACCTCAACATCATCCCGCGCGCGTCGGCGTCACACCAGCCGTCCTCGAAAGAGAAAGTTGGAGCGGGCAATATGCGCGCGCTCGGCTCGATGATCAAGCACTACCGGGAGATTCGCACGAAGTCTGCTCCAGGAGTGTCCAGTCCTGCTGTCGATGGGATCAGTAACCATACCACAGATGTGGGTCCGAGCGATCACCTGCAGCAGCCAGCACCATCGCCACTCCAACAGAGACATGTAGAGAGCCGTGAGCAGCAGCAGCAACAACAACAAGAGCGTCAGCAGGAGCAGACACCCACCACCATCACTGATGTGGAGACACCACCGCTGTCAGCGTCATCGAGCACGAATGGTACGCGAACGGATTCCACCGCCATCAGTACCAGCGCCTCCGCTTCCTCCAGCCACAAAGAATGCGTCCAGAAACGAGCAGACTACCTCACCTGGGACGACTATTTCATGAGCGTGGCATTCCTCAGTGCAATGCGCTCGAAAGGTACAGTGCTCTGAAATGTCTTCTTGACGGTGCGAAGACGAGGAAACGCTGACATCGCTGCTGTGACTTTGTACATTTGATCGGCAATAGATCCGTCGACGCAAGTTGGTGCATGGTATGCAGAGAGGGAGAGAAAGCACCTCGTGCACAAACGCAATGGTGGTCTACTCGGTACGAGCTAATAGTGGTCTGGTTGGTCTTTTGCATTTGGTTCAGCATCGTGAGTCCGGAAAAGAAAATCGTCGGCATCGGCTACAATGGGTTCCCAAATGGTTGCAGCGACGACGAACTGCCGTGGGCACGCTCCAGCGCGTCGCCACTCGACACGAAATACCCTGTACGCTCGCGGTTTCTTCTTCTCCTTTGCTGGTCAGCGACGTGTTTGGGGTTCTGATGGCTGCGTCTTTTCCTTTTGCAGTATGTGTGCCACGCCGAGATGAATGCGATTCTGAATAAAAACTCCACGGACGTGAAAGGATGCACGATCTACGTCGCCCTCTTCCCATGCAACGAGTGCGCAAAACTCATCATCCAGGTAGGAGCGATACTCGAGGGGGTGCTGTGTCACGTATCCGGAGTTCTAACCACTGTGGTTGTGCTTTGTCGTGCGACAATCCACCATTAAAGAGCGGCATTTCCCGCGTTGTGTACTATTCGGACAAGTACCGTGACGATTGGAAGTTCCTGGCATCCCGTCGCCTCTTAGATATGGCTCGGGTGCGTGCTTTGTTTCATAGTATCTGGTTTTGTGGGTTCGTCGCAGTCCTGGGCTGATCGTGGGTTCTGTGTGGTGCATGTCGACCAGGTGGAATACGTCCAGCATCAGCCCCAGTTCTCGCAATTGACGATCGACTTTGCGTCAGTGGATTGAGGGATCGTTAGCATGCATATACACCGCTCTTGTTCGTTGAAAAGGTGCTTTGCCCTGAGGGAGCGAACCAAAACACATTCGTGGATTGAGGAAAGCGAAACCAAAAATGAACACTTAATTAACGCTTTTGTTAGCTTCTCCTTCATACTACTGCAGTACTAGTAAACGATGCACAAACGATCTCCTTACGCCTTCTCCCACTGGGAGACGACGTCCTGGGTGACACTGCCGCAGTCAAAGTCAAAGTCGTCAGCACCGATTTCCAAGACCTTGACACCGTACGACTCATCGATGATGGTCACGTAAGTGGTTGGACCGTCCACTGGACGCTTGCCGAACGAGTCGTGGCCAGGAGCCGAACCGCCCTCGTAGAAGTAGTAGTGGGTAGCAACGACGCTCGTGTCCTTTTCGATCACTTCAGCAATATCAAGCTCGCCACAGCCGCCGCCCTTGCCCATGCCACGGCAGTTGCACTGGTATTGGTTCGATCGCACAATCTGAGCGTTGAGCATCCAGATGGCAGGGAGGTTTGGAGCGCCACCCTGTGGCATGTCGACCTTGGTCACGAAGATCTTCTTGGCGCCGCCCCAGCCGTGGAACGCCGTACCGTCCTTGTCGTAGTAGCCCTTGCATTCACCATCTTGGCCGCATCGCTTGCTGGTCATGACGTGCACTTCGGCGCCGGTCTTCTCGTCAGCATACATAGATTGGCTGTTCGGGTTCGAAGCGGCAGCCAAACTGCCCTGGAACGGAGTCGATTCCTTCGCACTTCCCTTACCGTCAGCGGTCGAGAACCCTTCTGGAGAGCTCTGGCCGCCAAAGTCCACGTTGCGGTTGTTCAGGAACACCATGTTCGTGGCGCTGCCGCCCTTGGCATAGGACGATACCTTGTTCCACGAACCACTGGTGCCGTCGAACACTGCGATGTTGTAGATGTTCATCGGACCGCGGAACACCAACGTGACGTCATCGTCCAACGGGGACACCGGGTTGGACGTCGACTGCGGAGTCTTGGAGCAGGTCGCGAAATCCGTCACCATGTTGTACGAGCCTGGACCGCCAGCATCCTGACCGACGTACGAGAACTTGGACTTGATCGTGCCCACCTTGCTCTGCGCGCTTCCCGGAGCCGAAGGAGCCGCCGTTGTGGCGGCTGGAGCTGGAGTGCCAGCAGCTGGGGCATCCGTAGTTGTCCCTTTGCCTGGGCTGACGGTCGCAGCATAATCATCGTCACCAGAGTCCGAGATTGGAGCAGTAGTGACTGGCGCAGTCGTGACTGGCGCAGTAGTGACTGCAGGCGCTCCGGTCGCTGGGATTGGCGCAGCGACCGAGTTCACCGATCCTTTCAGCGCTGGGGTCGCTGGCGCGTGGGTTGGGTCGGCGTCACAGAGGGTCTTGCCGGCCTTGCGCGCATCCACAGCGGCGCCGATGATCACGGCCGAGAGCACTGCGGCGCGAAGAAACCCATACACTTTCATGGTAGCGACAAAGCGATGGACGAACGGAGAGCGAGCTGGCGAGGGAGAGTGTGGTCTGGTCTCTCGTCGGCAGAATGCGGAATGATGGGATCGCTGGGGCGTTCTGCTGCTGCTGCTGCTGCTGCGAGCGACCGAGGCAGACAGGAAGAAGACGGTAAAGGGGTGGACCTCCTCTCCTTTGCACCCTCTATTCCTCCCTCTTGCGCCTTCAAACGAAACAACTGTCGGCGGTCGTTAACGACCAGATAGGCGCCAACGGAACTGACTATCTCGGTTTCTGAACTCCGTTCGCCTCTCGTAATATGAGAGAGCAAGGATATGGAGGGCTTGTACCGTGTATAAACAGGTTCTTTCTTGCAGCCAATTTGTTGCTTTTTCAGGTTGCATCCAGTCGATGAAAGTAGCTTTTCTAGCACCGATTCGCGTTCGAAACAGGTCGCAGTTGCGTCCATGATAGAGTTCCATTCGCTGCAGCCATATGGAGAGTAGCACTTTCTCCTGACGCCACAAACGATCGTCCAGTCTTGATCCGCGTTCGCCCCTTTCGCTTCGTGTGTAGTTTGGGTGGGAAAACCTTGGCGGTTGCAGCATTGTGTGTGGGAGTGGGAGGAGAAAAAACGAGTGCCGTGCTACCGAATCGCAAGAAAATCCGTTAAACTGATTTGTTGTTGTTGTTTCAGAATGGAGAAACTACAATCAACGGCATCCGGATAGCGGAAAACGTCATCGCGATAACGACGCTTCCTGAATGCGAATTGCTGCAGAAGATGATCGAGGAACAATAACGACAAAAGACTGGCTGCGCCTTGTGTCCAAATGGTGCGCGAAGTGCTGTATGGTAGCATCCTGGTACAAGTAGCACGGATTCAAAATTGTGTGTGCGTGTATGGCGCTCAGTTCGCGCAAAGACGCATGTTCGTGTGCATGGGCATGTCTGTGAGGAACCTTGACAATCGTGCAGACGAAGATCCCTTCTGCACATTTAATCTCGAGTGTCCACCGTCTCTTCTGATTGACTAAAAAGGATCCCATTTCCGAACATACGTCCTCTCTATTGGTGGAAATGCTCAGCATCGCTGACCAAAAATCACTCATGAACGATAGCGCGAATGAATTCCAGCATCTGCGTCACCCGCAATGTGGTGTCTGCGTGTATGTCACCTTCGACAAAGCGAGCGCGATGTGGACCCTCCCACAACAACAACGAAACAGAGGACGCCGAGTAGCCCGCGTTCTGCTTCTTGTCGCAGTTGGTGGTGCTCGCTACGAAACCATGTTCGTCCAGAATCTCTTGACTTTTTTTCGGTTCATGGAACCGAGTTGACATCATCGCGATGGCGAGAGAGAGAAACACACTTTGCGTTGAGAGCAAAGCGCATGGTAAGGCAGCAGAACGAGCTTTCACGTTGGTACTTTGGAGTCTTTCGGGGAGGAGTGGTATCCCGCAATGACCTCGTCCATTGCCCAACACCACCAACCTAGCAGTCGTGTCCCTGGAGATGCAGCACCCCCCATTCCCACTCGGTCTCCCAACGCCAGTTATTCAGCCACGACCAACACTTCCTGGACTCGTCCAGGTTGAGCACGTAGGTTGCATAGAGCTCTTTGAGCTCGTGCAATGGCCGCAGATGGGCAATCGGAGCGAGTTTCTTCTGGACCTTGCCACTGAACCAGGGCACATCGGCATTCCAGAACTCGTCAATGAGCAGCTCGAAAACCTGCACTTCGTGGTCGTCAAGAGGCAGGACTTTGGCGCGCATGTCTTGGGTTTGCTGCTTCTGCTGCAAGGTTTTCTCGCTCCGCGCTTCCTCGGCGTCAGTCGCAGCTTCGAGCAGCGCACAGATCTCTTTGACCCGATCGGTCCAGACGTGGATCAACAGCGCTAGGAACGCGTCGCCGTCGATCTTGCGCAAGCTGTTGAGCAGTGCGTTTCGAGACGACACGGCCAAGTTCAGCGCGCGCTCTTGGAGCTCTTCCGCGGCGTGTGGCGGCCATCGGTAACCCACTTTCAACTCACAGCACTGAGCGTGCCAGAACTGGCAATTCCAGTAAAAGTCGTCCTGGAAGAGCTCCGTGATCACTTTCTGCACGACTTGCTGCGGGATGCCAATGGTGTGGAACACGATCTCCGACATCGCTGTGTCGTCGACAACGCGGGTGTTGGCGCTTGCACTTCCTCCTCCAGCAGCAGCACCTGCTGTCGCTTTCCAGCGGTGCAGTCTCTCCAGGATGTGCAGAAACACTTTGATCTTCTCCGGGGGGTTGAACTGGTCATCGAGACCACACAGCGAGCCAAACAAGTGCACGCGCACGTGCGAACCCGACGCTGTTTGGAGCACCGTCGAGATGATGCTGTTGAGCTGGTCGACGGCGGCTCGGCGGTTCGACGTGCGCTGCGAGATGATGCGCACGACAAACTCGGGGAACGTTTCCTGGATGCCCACGGTGCTGCTGCCTTCCTCGATCTCGTAGTGCATGCGCTGCTCGTAGATGTCGACGATCAGCGGCATGAGCAGTGTGATGTGCATGCGGCGATCGTTTTTCTTGGCTCCAGGTTTGCCGTTATTGCCGCCAACGAGCAGCTGAGTCCGGTATTGCACCAATGGGTTGGCGATTTGCCGCCGCCAGATGCGCACCCGCTTGCAGCACTGGTTGATCCGCTCGAGGCGCACCAGGTCGTCGGTGAGTGCGCGAGCATTCTCGAGGCTCCCTTTTGCGACTGGTGTGGCTGTTGTTGGGGTACCAGTGCGACTGGGAAAGTCGGGCAGACTCCGGAACAGCGCGTGCTCGTCCTTGAACTGTTCGCGAAACTCGGCACTCGCTCTCGCCAAACTGTTCTTGAGCTTCAAGTGCTTGGACTCGGCTTGTGCGCGCGTCAAATTGTCGAGCGTCATGGCCACGCTGTTATGTGATACCTATTTGCTGCTGTCGTCCGATTTGAGCTGCAGAAGCGAATGAGCAGTGCGGAGATCATTTTGAGAGAGCGATCGAGTGAAAAAGCTGTCTATTTTTGCTTGCTCCCCACAATTCAGCAGGAACTGCACCAATTCTGCTCGTGGCATGCTCTGAATAGACTCGATGACACTTCCAAATGAGGTGGACGCCATCCACTGAGCTATGCCATCTACTGTATTCGCTCCGTATTCAATCAGCATCCTTGCGATCATCGTCTACTTCGCTCGGTGTCCAGTGGAGGAGCGTGCACATTGACACTCGCACCGATTGCCCTCACATACAGCTTTTCTTCGTGCACTCAAAGACATCGTGGGTATGGAAGGTGGAGAAAGTGGCCAACGGCGGAGGAGTGTCTGTCGATATATCCTAGTGGAGTGTGAGAGTTTGTGTGGATCATGTCGGATTATATGCATTCCTGCACGTTGTATTGATGTGTCTGCGTTTGTCTTTTTCATTGGTACTGAATCTGGAAGTCTGTGCTAGAGAGACCGACGATCGTTTGGAATTCGCTTTCGGATGCGTGGTGTTTCTGGAGTTTCTTGCCAATGCGCTTCACGAACCCGTCCCCACCCTGCCATCAGTAGAGGTGCAACCAATGTTGCGCAAGAAAGCCACGTGTAAGTTCGAATGCGAAGGGATGATATCGTGTAGGAGTAACGCTTTCGGTGTACCTTGACCATTTGGTGCAGAACCTGGGTCGCGCGCTGATGGATCTCGCGTTGCGGGTCGTGTGCCAGCTCGATCAGGTTGTCGAGCATCTCGAGACACTGGACGACCTCTTCGGTCGCCCTGTCCGCATCTTTCTCACAGAGATCGACAAGCACATCCAAGGCGCACACTTTGTCGTCTTCATCCAGTCCCATGAGGCTCTTGTTGAGCGCTGGGATCGCCTTCACACCCAGCACCTCGACCAAAAGTGCTTTTTCGGCAAGCAGCTTTTGTGTGAAGTATGTCGCACCCAAGGGGGATTCGCATGCGGAGTTCACCGCGATGATCGCATTTCTCTTGATCGATGGGTGTCTGTGCTTCAAGCACGCGACCAGCGGCTCCACGCCGTACTCGAGCAACCTCGGTTTGGCTTCTTCGTAAGTGGACAGCCCCATGATCGCGCCGATCAAGCACCGCGCGAGCTCCACCTGCTTCTCCTCGTCGCATCTGATCGACTGAGCAAGCACTTTTGCCAGCACTTTGAGGCAGATCTCGACCGCACCCATCGAGATTGCCTCGCGTTTGCCCTGGTCATGGGTTGCGAAGTTGCCGATCACAAGCACAGCGTGCAGCAGCATCTCCGACGGGTAGAGAATCGCCTTTTTCAGGATCTCCAGCACGGGGGCGAGCACGGGAAACTGGCTGCACACGCTTGCGCCTTTAAACACGCGAGTCACATTCGCTAGGATCGCGACGAGTACAGGCAGAATGGTCATTGGGGTCGTCTTGACCGGTTGACTGGTCAGGATATTCGTGATCTTCTCCACGACGTCGACGGTCGAGGCAACCAGCAGCACGCCTTGGTTGGAAATCGACAGGTTGCGGAAAATCGTGCATGCTGCCGCCACGACTTGCTCCTCTGGGTCACTCAAGAGTGCTGTCGCAGCGCGCAGCATCGTCTCATTGCCCAGGTCATCGGGTTTGTCCTGGGAAAAGAGCAGCACGGAATGATAGGTAGGCAAAACTCCTGTCAACTCTTGGTGTCAAGCTCGGAACGAAATGAGAGTGCCGACTCACGTTTTCGTAGAGCACGAGCGAGGCGATTACCAGCGCTGCGTGCATGCGCACCTCGCTCGAGCGCGCTTCGGTCAAATCCGCACAGGCGAACAAGATCTCATGCATCCCTGCAGCGTACTTCGTTTCCTGAAGACATGGCAGCGGTACATGCGAGCGCGTCAGCGAAGAACAACCTACAGCCGACGCCTGAAGATAGGGGAGAAGGCAACAAAACCTGGTTGCTCAGCAGCTCGTGCAGCTCCTGCAGAGCCTTCACTCGGTCCTCGTCGCTGAGGTCGTCCATGAGCAAGAGCTCGGCATACTTGGACACAGCTCGCGAACCAAAGGCTCTGGTTACCTAAAGGCAATACACAGAGTCGTTCATTTAGTGAAGAGGATTGCACCTTTTCGAGCTCCATCGGGCTCTCTTGCAGTAACCTCTTTCGGGTTGTACGAGTCGTTGAAGGGCAAATCCTGGTAGGGATGTCGATCATGGAGCTGGTCACTGCAACAAGCATGCACCCAGGAAGTGTCAGTGCGTGCTTCCTATCTACTCTGGTGTCTGTGCAGTCTGGGTGACGCATACGCAAGACGTCTTCCGAGTTTACCTGACGCGATGCATTTGAATCGAAGTGGACGGGAGGCTAAGCAAACGATATTTACTCTGCGAGCGAGAGAGAATTGGAGCAGACTTTCACGACACCAAGCGCAGTTATTCATGGAACTCTTTGCGAGTCAAAAATATTCAGCGCATCAAAAACGGATCCAGGAACACAATTGGAACGAAAACCTTGCACAGCTCTATTTGATTTGCTTGCTCTCGTGAACGAAACCAGAAATGTGAAATGGGTCCCCTCCCCTCACACGAAGAAACGACTCTCTACCTCTACAAGACTACACACAAACGCGATCGCACACGAAACAAACACATGCACGCGCTTCTGTCTCCTTCTTTCTCTCATTTACCCCACGAATGAGGCGTAAAACGTCTTATCAGCACGGCACCACCAACATTTCTGCGGGTGGCGTTTTGTTCAGTCCGCCCGACGCATAGTTTTTAATCATCGAGAAAGAGGAGCAACAGTGCGCGTGCTTGTCGTCGTTCTCGAGGCTTCCATCTTGAGACTACTGGAGAATACACTGCTACTGGCTCGTACGCTTCGGGGTGGGTGGATGGAGGGAGGGAGGGGGACCTACAGGAAAAGAGGAAAGTGGGTCAGAGAGTCAACGACGAGGCGAGCGATCATTCCAACTGGGCATAAATTAGAACACGGGTGCAGTTACGGGACACGCACACCATGCACTCGGCCGATCTGTCTCCGCCAAGAGACTTCCAAGGCCGGGATGCATTGCTCACATGCAAAAACACGAAGATATCATCTATAATATGGCTCCCGATTTCTGTGACAGAGGGAACAAGAGGAGTAAAACTGGTTTACTTCTTGTCCTTCTTTGGGGCGCGGTAGGAACCAACAACCACAGCGTGATCACGTTCGTAAGGCTCCAAGGTGAGTTGTTCCGCAGGTTTGAATTGTTCTTGCTGCAACTTCTTCACTTCACGGGCGAAGACCGCCTCAGCTGGTGCAGTAGAATCGATACAACTCGCCTTGATGGAAATTACGAAGTGACCGCCGTTTCTCAAGAAATAACTAGCATTCAAAGCTACGATTCGCGCTTGGTCCGGTTGCGCCACATCGGCAAACACGACGTCCACCATAGGCACCAACATGCGGTACTTGAGCGGGTGACGAGCGTCTTCAATGATCGGGATGACGTTCGTGCGAGACTTGGCAACGTTGATCAGATCGCGACCCGAACGGTGCGAGAACTCGACGGCGTACACAGCGCCAGTTGGACCGACGATATCGGACACGTGCGACACGGTCGTACCCGACGCACCACCGAGGTAGAGCACCTTGGCGCCAGGGGTGATGTAAATGTTGTCGACGCCACCCAAAATGGCAGCAGCGATCTTCGAACGGAATGGGTTCCACACACGGTACTCCACCTTCTCCGTACCTTCGCCCGAAGCGGAAGGCACGTCGACGGAGATACGCTTCTCACCGTAGACGCTCTTGCCAGGAGTCGAGTTGAGCGTCACGAGAGCATCTTCCTTGCCACGCGCGATGAAGACACCAGCGTGACGGTGAGGTTCGACGATGACCTTCGCACCGCCCTTCATGCCAGGACCGCCACGGCCACCGCCGCCTCGGCCACCACCACGTCCGCCTGGAGCTCCTCGGCCACCACCACGACCGCCGCCGAAGCCACCGCGACCTCCGCCTGGAGCACCACGGCCACCACCGCCACGTCCGCCTCCACGGCCACCACGGAATCCACCACGTCCAGACATCTTGAGGTTCTTGAGAGAGGGAGAGGAGCTTGTTGCTTGGGCTTCTTGGAGGAGCTGGAGACAAACTTTGAATACGAGTCGAGGAGCGAGCTGCAATTGGCAACCGCAACGGTCACGCTGGAAAGGTTGGTTGGCTGAGGATGCAGCTCCTGGAGTGTTGGTCCGTATCTGTGTCAAAGAGGTGCCGAATGACCGATTTGGACCAATCGTAGAGCTCTATTGTGATGGAAACCATCTCATGTGTTTTAAACGGAGTGAGACACCATGCTAAGTTCGCCGAACTTAGCGCATCATCACTCAATATCTGGTTTCGTGCGAATGGATGCAGAAATGACTCTCGTGATGGCTCTCGTGATATCCGAATGCGATTGGAACGCTGCGTGGGTGGCCATGTCGGCAGATCCAAGTGGGATGCAAGCGGTTCGCTCGCATGGAATACTCTATTCACATTCTATCGTGTCCAAACGACCTCTTCATGGAGACGGAAAAATACAGGTCTATATGGTACTGTTGCTGGACGGACCACGGATCCTCTCAGAAGGACATGTTCTTGTGCGCATTGACGTCTTCTTGGTTGTACACCAAGCTGCTGCGCAGTCCCAGCAGCGCCGTGATCACCTTGAACTTGGCGCGGATATGTTGCAGCTTGTGCAGCATGTCTTCGTCCACGATGTTCTACAAGTGGTCAAAATACAGCACCTCCATCCATCAGGTACGAGCAACACATTGCTGCAACACATGCATCCAACGAAGCGGTACCTTTAACTCAAACGCTTCGAGCAACGCGCCGAAGGAGACAATAGATCTACTCGCACGATCACTGCAGTTGGACACACACACACACACACAGATATGAGCCAATTTCCAATCGCACAGGAAACAGTCGCACTCACAAGCGAAAGCATCGCACACAAACAAGCAAGCGAAACGCACTTGATCTTTTCGTGCATTCCTTCGTTCTGCAGCATTTGCTCCCACACGTAAAAGCAGCCGTGATAAAACCCAACTTCACTGCCAATCTCTGCGCCTTTCATCATCCTAAATAACAATCAAAACCATTCACCAACATCAGTCAAACGCAGTCTTCATAGAAAGCGGATGCAGACGCGGAGTGCACGCGCACCCAAGCTCTCGTCCTTCTTCGATGCCCAGCTCCCGTCCTTTCTCCATGCCAAGCTCTTCGCCTTCGATGAGCAGCTGCTCTTCCCAGTTGGAGATCTCGTCGAACGCATCGCTGATGTCCATTTTCATGTCCAAAAGCAATGGTTTCTGCTGGTCGACGACTTTGTTTCATGGAAGCAACATAGCGGTCTGGTTCGTATCGTGTCCGATAGATGTTCCATAAGGTTCGTATCGAAATGACTAGAAAATGACTCTTTTTTGGGAGGGGGAAAACGACAGATCTACTTTGGATACAGGTTATTAACTACCATGCTGCTGCTGAAAATGCAGCTACGAATGGGGAAAAGCAAGGACCAGCTTTTCAGGCGAGACTGGACTGGGAGGATCCGTAGCTGCTCCCCGCGGTGCTACTCCTGGTTTGTGTGATGAGCGCCGTGTACTCGTCGATCTCGGGCAGCGAGTCCTGCACAAAAAACGCCGCCTCTTCTTCCGACACGCGACCCTGGTGAAAAGAGAACGATTCCTTCGCCGGCTCGTGTTTCATTGGCAGGTCGCTCGGTCTGGGTCCAAAGGCAGTTTTCCAGGAGTCGGTTGATTGGCTCTGAAGGCGAGAGAGCGACATCCCACGAGAGATGAAATAGTACTGGCTACGAATGAGCACCGTGAGCTCTTCTTCGATGTGCAGAAGACGAGCTTCCAAGTCGATATCGTTCGCGTCGAGACCAAAGGGACACTCGATCTCCATAGCGACCTGGTCGGCTGTGAACAGGAACATGCCCCACACAAACACCCAGAGCGGAGTGTAGTACCCCGAACGCGGCACGATCACAACCGTGTACAGCATCATGTACGCAATGATGAGGAAGTTCAGGTACTGGAAATAGTTGAATGGGATCGGCACGTTCGCGATGTTGAACACCGTAGTGTACAAACTCGGCAGCTGGGCGATCCTGGCCTGCAAGTTAATGGCATTCGCAGGGCTCAAGTGACCTCGATGCGCCGCAACTTCGATCAGTCGCTTCAGCCACAGCTCAACGATCGTCGCGCGGAGCTTGTGCGGGGTTCGCTTGACGTCTGCTTGGTAGGACTCCTTGTTCATGACCTGCTTCGGTTGTTCGGTGCCACAGGCGTACATCTCGTCGAATTCGCTTTCGGTGAGGATCGCCGAGTCTCTCATTTCCTCAATCCCATCGCGACCTCGGCAGTCGTGGAAGACGATCGCGATGTAGAGAAACACGAGACGACGAAGCTCCGTGAAAAACGTGCACTTCTCCAAAATGTCGCGAGGAATCGGCGACGGGCGGTTTTCTCGTCGCTCTTGGTCCACCTTGGAGTCTATTGCTGCCTCGGTGGTCGCTGTTCCTGCTTGGAAGACTGGGAGGGCCGCACTCACGTACGCGCACCCAGACGCCACGATCCCACGGGCAGCTTCCGAAAGCGAGCCGATCGCGTCCACGCCACTTCGCCATTGCTGGAACGCCGAGTTCACGCGGAACGAGATCATGAGCCCCAAAAACATGTTGAACACCGCGAGCGTATTGACAAACGCCGTGCTTTCGCGCGTCAGCACCACGAACGGGTGGAAATCATTCGCGGCAGCGATGCAGAGCGCGAAGAGCGCCATGGCGACTGCGCGAAGGGGAGCCGGACCGTTCAGTGCCGAGCCATGCCAGCGGAAGATGACGTCGCAGATATGGTCGGTGCTGTAGTAGATCATCTTGTGGAGAATGAAGGAAGCAAATCAGCGAGTGAGTGCGCTGCTTAATGGAAGGCGCTGGAGCGAAATGGGGGAGAGACGGAAGCGCGAGTGGGAACGTTCATGCCGCACGTGCCGCCATTGCCACCTACCAGCTGAAACGGCTGCACCACTCGTGCAAACCATCAATCACACAGTTCCGCGGGTTGCGGCTGTTGAAAATGCACAGATAAGTGCGCACACACACAGCACACAAGCTCTTTTATTTATTTTTATTTTCGCGCAGATCAAGAAGATCAGCTGCCAACCGTCACCACCTGTTCGATGGAAAAAAAAAACTGGATGTAGTTCTTCTTCCGCATCGGAATAGAGGAGCGAGAGACTCGACATTGCACAAAGCAAATGAGACTACGCATCGCGCAGATGTTGTATCTCCCCCCTCACGATGCGAGTTGTCTGGCACGCATCGCGTCATGTCAGTCACCTGTCGGAGAGAGGGCATCTGTGGGATGGTGGATCGACAATGTGAGGATTGCTTTCTGCAGCCATGCACAAAATGCAGGTCACAATCGACTCCGAAAACCTCTCGAATTGCCTGCAGACAGTCGACATGACCATCGCAAGGTTCAACAACCACAAAACGTACTTTGTAGGATAGATCGTGTACCGTTTCGCGGCATTTTGGTTTGATGCACTTTTTTTGAGTGTCGTCAATCTGGAGCCATCATCGATCTCGCAAATGCTGCAGCGCGCACTCGCGAAGGAGAATGTGGCCGAGCGGCAGCAGCAACTGTTCCGCGCAGCAGGTATCAAGCACTACAGGCAGCTCGCGATGCGGTCCAGTTGGGACCTCGCGCACGCGGTTGACGTCTCGGTGCAGGAAATGGAGGTAGAGTATGTAGTGGTTGGCGCCATGTTTCGCCAAGTGTTTTCCCCACCTAAAGCCGAACAAGCACTGCTGCTGCAGACGGCGCGATAGCTCTGACACCTTCACACTCACATGCCGCCGTGGAGCCACAACTAAAGTGATGTGTATGGGTATCTCGCTCGCATTTGGGATATAGGACTTATTCGGCAGGATCTCCACGCGACTCGCTCCCCCAAGTCGAACGGCACGTGGAATGCAAATAAGGAGGCATTTGTCAAGAAAACATGGCTAATCGTGCACGCGTGCATGTGCGGATACTAGGCGTTCGAGATGTTCATCGAGAGCGCGAACCATCCCATGTTTCTTCGCACGGGGCTGCCAGCGATCGACCAAGCGCTCAATGGCGGCATCAACTACGGCGGCATCACCGAGGTTTGTGCTCCATCCCTCTTGTTGGCACTGTCTGAATCGGCGAGTGCGTGTCGCCTTGATGGTCGAATTGGAAATGCGATGATACGGTTGCGTGCTGTAGTTCGCTGGGATAGCAGGGATCGGCAAAAGCCAACTCATGATGACACTCAGTGTGCTGTGCGCGATGGAGTACCCCGACGCCACCGTTCTGTATTTCGACACGGAGCACAACTTTAGTGCTAAACGGTACGCGTCGCTCTCTCTAGCGATCTATGCATGTAGAGCTGCCGGTTGCTGCACCAGTCGGAAATGAAAATCCTTGATGTTGTGGGTTTGAGATGCATCGATACAGAATGTTCCAGATTGCAGCAGCTCGAGTGGAGTGTCGGAGTGTGCACCCCGATGCAGATGTGGAGTTGATGACGCAGGCAATCGTGAAGCGTGTTCGGGTCGTGAAAGTAGACTCGTTGGGTAAATTCATCACCAAGTACGTATCTCCGAATGAGAATGCAATCACGGAGTACCTTGATCAATGTGGGTACGCTCATTTTGACTGTTGAACCGTGGCTGTCCAGACTGAAAGAGCTCGAAGAAAGCATGCATTCGATGGACGTGAAGCTTTTGGTGATTGACTCTGTTGCCAGTTTGTTCCTCAAGGTGATTTCTGCGCTATAACATCGCCAACAACGTCGCACACTGCAAAATTGCATCCTGCTCACGTTCATGTCCTCGCTGCACCAAAGTTCAATGATCAGACACACGCCCAGCGCCAGCACCAAATGCTCAAGCTGACAAGAGATCTCAAGTGAGATCCCCTTTCCCATTCGTGCGATCATGACCCTCATCCGCTCTTTCGCTGACGTGAGGAACAAACATATCTCCCCGTGCAGGTTGCTTGCAGATTCGCATCAAGCGTTTGTTGTCGTCACAAACCACGCATCAACCGCGGAAAGCGGTGCAGGATTGTACACGCGACCGCTTCTTGGTGAAACATGGACGCATTGTGTCACATCCAGGGTGAGTACTGGTTCTGCTGCGGTGCATGAATGCGAGTTTTCCCAGTGTGCACGTCTTCTCACTCGTGGCGCTACTTGGTGGGATCTAGCTCATACTGGAGCGGTCTCCTCGACATCGCGTCATGTCCATTGTCAAGTCGCCCGTCGCCGGCTACGTCGTTCAGCCTTACGTGATTGATGAAGCAGGTGTGCATGCTGCAGTTGACGAGACATCAGATTCAACTTTTGAGACAGACGACTTTGATGTGCATGACGATCTTCTAAGCGACATCGCACTCGCGGGTCTTCCGATGGTGGAGCCGTCGTGCACGCTGCGGTCGACGCAGAAATCCTCAGCGAGTGCTGATGACGACGATGGCGACCTGAACGAGAGCAACCTGGACGTGTTTGACCTAGTCTCGGATTCGAATGACGAAGACGACGGATTCGACAAGTCCATCGGCGATCTCTTGGAAGACCGGTAGCAGAAAAGGTCATGGAACGGTACGAATGAAGGAGACAGTTCAAATACTACCACACGACCAGGTTTGGACTAGGAGAATGCAGAGGCGCAAGAAAAGAAAAGAAAACACATGTGACCAAATATTGGGAAGCTTTCAGTGTATTATTTATTCATGCGAACGAATTCACAAAATCCACCAACTTACGCCTTGAGGGCGAAACGACGCTTTGGGAAGTAGGCTTCCTTCTTTTGCTGCTTCAAGGTCTTGAGGCTCTTTTCGTGGGTCGAAAGCTGGCGACGGATGGCGCGGGTCTTCTTGCGACGAAGGTCAAGAGGCACGTGCTTGTTCGAGCCAAGAGCGGCACGGAGCTTGGCCTTTTGGGTCTGGTTGTACACAGTCAACGTGCGGGCGATCGACTTGCGCACGACGCTGATCTTGGCGAGCTTCGACGCGGCACCACCGATGACCTTGGCAACACGAAGCTGTTCACCGCACACCACCATTAGCACACACACAGGTCGAAGAACGATCCCAAAAAGTAACTCGCCAACTTACTTGAGCCAATTCTTGTTGGTAGTCATCCAACTGACGGAGGAGTTCCGACTTCTTCAAAGTACGAAGTTCGTGAGCCTTAAGTTGTTGGACTGCAACCATTCAACACAACAAACACATCATGTAAGTGATTCACGAACGACACGATCATGGTCGGCCTCCTCCATTGAGGGGTCCATTATGCAATCCGGTGGCTGGTAAACAGCAGGCAAAAGCACTCGATCCATTCCATTTTCACGCGCGTCGACTGTTGATCTGCTCCTATAATCGGACTCCCGTTGCTCATTCACGGAGCAAAAGCGCACACCATGCTCTCGTACTATCCCAGCCAACCAGCAAACACCACCAGCTCACACGCGCAATAGTCGTGGTGGTAATTGAATTGGAACACTCCTCGCTCGCTCTCTCACTCTCTCTGTATCTCCTCGTCATTAGACAGGTCGGATCGAGTCGGTCGCTACTTGACTCGGGATTCTGTGCCGTGAGGTGTCAAGCGCTGCTGGAATGGATCGTGTGTCTGCCTGCTTTTGGTTCCGCCCGCCACCTGTACTGCACCATGTTCCCTTCAGGCAAGCATGCAGTCGTCCATATCGGCGGCTTACCCATGATTCTCTTTCCTACTCGGCGTTGGTTAGCTTCTAACTTCCCGTTTGGTAATTCGCGCGACAAAAAGAGCTCGGAAAGACTGGTTGGCTGGACATCACGCTCTCGCCGACTCGAGCGACCTTCGCGTCACCTCCGCATCGTCCTCTTTTTGACCAGCAACCTGCTGAAGCGCCGCTTAAACTCACCCAATCGGTCTGACTGGCTTTCGACTCGCAACAGCCAAGCCCCTGTCAGAACTGATTAAGCGGGCTTGAAAAAGCGCGCTCCTGACCAATCGATTTGGGATTTGTAAGGGGAGTGACAACGGATACAACCGGATGGATCAGCGACCTTCCTGCAACATCGACTGTTTCTGACCCCCTCTCGAGAGTGACATGATCGAATGAGGATGTCAAAGTCGGGATGTGGGGCAATCACGAATTACGAGTGCGAAAGGAGTTCATCAAGCAGGTGTGGGACATTTGGGACATTGGATGGGATTGGGCAAATGATGATCCCTATCAAACTCGCCATCATTCTGCACCTCGGTTCTGAGTATCAAATCCGACATGGAAACAACATCCCTCCTCATGAGATCAACGAGTGTGACTTGGTGCGTCCGTCCGCCGGTCTACAGGCAGCGAGCACGATGCAGTTGTCACTGCTGTGTTTCGCGTTTTTGTTTATGTCTGAGCGGCAGTCTCCTCCCCCTCAGCGGCAGCTTGCTGCTGGGAAGCGTTAAATACGAGCAATTGGAGCGTTTCCTCCTTCAACTTCAGCAGCTGAAGCATTTTCTCCTTCGCCTCCTTGTAGCTGCCACTTTCCAGCGACGGCGCCACCTCGCCAGCAATGTACAGCTGGAGGTCGGTTGCCAAGTTCAGGAATGCTTTCGCATGCGCTTCGTATCCATCGGCTTCGTAGAGATCCATCCATTGCCACATGCGCACAAGGAACCAGCAGTCCTTTGTCGAATGAGGAGCTACCATGCACGCGGAGAAGAACTTCGTTGCTTTCTTCCCACCAAAGTGTTCGTGGGGGACGATCCGCTCGTGCCAAAAGCGAGCACACGCCATGGCGTCCACGTCGTCGTCGAACGTTGGTCTGCTGTGCTCTTCGCTATCCTCTTCGTCGTCGTCAGCACGCTTCTTCTTGGTCGTGCACTGCGCTCTTCTCGTTGCGGTGAACACGACGGCGTTGCGGCGCAATGCAAGCTTCTTCTTGTGTTTGGAGTGGAATGGATTCAGCAAGTCGAGCAGCTTGCTTCTCGCGACCGCGACTCGCTCTTCCACGTCGTGTCGCTGCTCGATCTCCATGCGCTCGATGAGCTCCATCGCTCTTGGGACGTCAAACGTGCGTTTATTCAGCACCACATTCCAGTACTCCTCTCTCTTCTCGTGCTTGTTGTACTCGACTACCCACGCGTACTGCGCGATGTCGTGGTACTCGATGGTCTGCAGGTATAAAAGACGTGCCCGTCGAGCTGCGTTGTCGACCACCTGGGAGAGTTTTGCGCGGAAGTCGTGGGCTGCAGCGAATACAACCTGTGTGGCGGGTTCGTACGGTTGACGCAGGAGTGCGTCGTCGTCGTACGGCACGATGTGTTCCCAGTTCACGACCACGGAGCGGTTCGCGAGAGGGAGAAACACGACCACAAACCCTGTGTGCGTCAGATGCTGCGTCGACAAGATCGAGCCCACGCTGTCCTTCCATTCACCTTTCACGATCTTGACGCGGACGTCATACATACACCACGAGCGCGCGGCTTTAAGCACCTGTGCTTTCTTCTGCTTTGTCCAGCGCTTGTTCTTGCGCGTGACCGCTCCATTTGCGTCTGTGCTGGCGACGCGGCGGTGGAAAAACAGTGTCTGCTTGACATTCTCGAAGCGTTGCTGACGAGCCGCTACTTCCTGCTTCGTATCCGATTTCAGTGCTGGTGCCACGCCAAACACGTTCTTCACCTTGTACACCACAGACGAGCGAATGCGGTCATCCCTCACGCGCTGCGCCTTCGCCGCTTGGGTTTGCCGCACCAGTTTCATATACGCTCTTCCCCGTTTCCGTCCAAGGAAGGAGCGGGTCAGTGCTTGGATTTTGATCGCGCTTTCGTTGCGAAGTGTGGCTTCTTGCTCGCGCCGCTTGCGCTCTTCGTCGCGCTGCTTTCGGCGCTTTTCCAGCTCTCTCTGTTCGTTCAGCAAGCGAACATTCTCGGCTTGCTGCTTCAGCACGGAGAAATAGCTCACGCGGTGGCATTGGTGGTGCTGTCGCTGCCCTTTTGCGTGGGAGGAGCTCAGACAGCGCTTGCAGTAGACATCCTGGCACGTTTCGCATTGCCATTGCGCTACTCGAGCACAGCACTCGATGCACATCACGACCAGCGACTGGAACCGGTGTGTGTCAAGCGGCTTTGCAGGCACCACAACAGGCAGCTCGCGCGATGCGTTTGCCGTGCTGCTTTTGCAACTGCTGGTGCGACTATCTGGAGTGTTGTGGACATGGGGGAAGCAGGCATCACAGAATGGAACGTGGCCATTCCCGCAATGCAAACACTCTCGCGTTGCGGTCTCCGTCAGACAATGGCTGCAAAGCGGAATCTGCCGTCTCTCGTGAACCTGGAAAGCGTGTCGCTTACTGTGGTCGCGCGCGAAGCAAATGGCACACATGGCGTCTTCGCATTGCACGCAGTACACCTCGGCTGGCACTTTTCCCGTGATGCTCGTGCTGTCTTCGTGACGCTCGCAGAAAGCATGGAACTCTTCGCCAGGAAACGGCAGCGGGATGATCTTCTTGCACTCTACGCCTTTGAGGAAAATCGGTCGCTTGGCCACGAGTTTGCCCGTCGTGAGATGCTTGAACTTTGCCGAGCGACCGCGATGGTCGATGTATTCGATAAACATACTCGCGAGCATCGTCTTCATTTGCATGCGGAAGCGATAGCGACGGTAGCAAGTCTGGATGTTGTTGACGCATCGAACCAGGCGTCGTCGCTCCAGACGCTCTTGGTGGATGAGGAGGAAGTGGTCGTGATGCTTCCTCGTGGTGATGCGAGTCGCAAATCGACGAAGCAGGACCACCGCCCACAGGATTCGCTGCGTGCAGTGGTCCTCGAGCAACTTGCGGAACTTGCCGTTCTGGATCGTCGATGGGAGCACGAATTGGTTCATGAACTTGAGATAATGTGTGTGGTCAACCGCAAGAGACGACGCAGCCAGCGAATGCTGGAGGTCCATCTTGGTCTTCTCGGACGCAGTGCCACCCGGTGCAAACTTCTCTTGCCACACCATGATCATCGCCTTGTTGAAGCGAGGGAAGGAGATGGTTCTCGCTTTCGGTTCTTTCATTTTCGCGAAAATCAAGTCGACCGTCTGCGTCGGGAAGCTCGTTTTGTTGATAAACGCGTGCGGAAGCGCTTTCAAGAAGCGCGCAAATCGCGAGTTGTCGATTTCCGCGGACCCTCCGGACGCATGGCGAAACACTTCCTGCCAGATGCCATCGTAGCCTCTCCGTTTCCAAAGCGATTTGCTGCAGTCGATGCGGAAGAGCGACGTATCCACGCGAGTGCAGTCTTCCGCGTCATCATCGTTCTCTTTCTTCTTCCTCCCCCCACTTTGGGTTTTCGTATCGACGATGAGAAGGTCTTTGTAAATGAAGCTCTGCAAAAGCAGCTCGTCCTTCGTGCGTCGCCGAGTCGCATCCATCAGCACTTTCCCCATGGCTTGCTCCTCCGACAGGAATTGCTGGCGACGTACCATGTGCCGTAGCCAGCGTTTGCTGAGGAAAACTCGCACAAGTCCCTGGATGTGTCGTGCCGCTCGCACACGCAACCGCTGGGATTCTTTGTTGCGTCGTTGCCTCCATTGGATCTGCATTTTCTGGATTGCTTGAAGCGCCTTCTGCGTCCGAACGAGCTCGCGGCGCGTACGAAATCCGCGCCATGCACTCTGAATCCGTCCAGCACTTGTGTGCACCATCGCTTCCCATGCCTTGGCTCTCCCCTGAATGCCTCGGATGCGTTTCTGGATGCAGGTCGCCGCTTTCCTCCTTGTCCTGTTGACCGCACGACGCTCAAGCTCACATGCGCGAGCTTTCTCATGGCGCAGCCGCTGCCGAATCTTGATGCCTCGCCACCGCGCCTGTACCTTCATCGCAGCCTCGATTTCGTGGAGACTTGGACCACCATTCTGGCTGCTGCTACCGCCGTTCAGCGCTTTCTCTTTCATTGTCATCAGCTGGTTCCATTTGTTCTTTACTTCCTGCGGAACAACGCGGTTCTTCTGCTTCCCCCTGCGAACTCCAATCTCCTCGCGCCACTGCTTGCGTTGCTCTTCTCTTGTTTTCTCGAGATTCGAGCGAATCTGCCGTGCTCGATAGCGTCGCCATGCATGCTGCAGCACGTGGACCGCGCGGAGGACTTGGAGCAGGTGCCGGATGTACAATTTCCGAGCTTGTTGACCACGATATTGCGCCTGCACTTTCAGTATCTTCTTTTTATCCTGCTCAAATTGGGCACGTCGTCGTCGCAGCGATAAAACGCGTCTCTGCTGCCATTTACGGAATGCGCGCTGAATCGCAATCGCAGCTCCTTGGACCTTCATCTCGCGTCGCCGCTCTCGTGTTTGCTGCTCTGCGAGCGCTTTCCTCAGCTCCACGCGCCGGATTTTCCGAAGCATGTTCTTTTTCACGCGTGCCTGTCTGCCGCGGACCTGCTTTTGGATGCAAACAGCAGCAGCGTCACGCTGCTTCTTCCGCAACTGAATCCGAAGCGCGACCCAAAAAGCCTGACGCTCCCGCCAGAATCTCTGGATCCTCCGTGCTGCGTCCGTGCGAATGGTGTAGCGCTGTCGTTGCTTCCTGTGCGCGTATCCTCGAACCGCTTTCGTGATGATGCATGCGCTTTTGCTCTGCTTGCTTGCGAGCACACGCAACATCGCTTGCTGTCGTCTTTGGAGCTCGATCCGGATCCGTCGACGGGATTTCAGTTCCTGCACCGCCAAAAGCTGTCGCCACCAGCACTGGACAGGCAGCGCCGCTGCTGACATTTCTCGAAACCTCAACGCCGCGACAACGTCTTTCCATCGTTGGACAGCCTGGATGACCAGGTTTGACTTGAGTCGTGAACCTACACGAAACAGCACCTGGGTCGCGCGCTGCTGCGCTGGCGACGCGAATTTGCCCATTCCGCATGCGTAAATGACATCCAGCGGTAGAAAGTGCTGGATCTCCGTCAGAGTGCGCTCGACCCGGCTCAGTGCATCCCGCTCTTGCACAACAGCGCTCTCTTTCTCGTGCAGAAGGTGGTGGTAACTCTGAGTGGGAAACGCTCTCCCAGCACGTGCGTCTTTGCACTGAGTCACCGAGTCCGCTGCAGACAACGGCGACGCTGCGGGGACCGTGATGGCTAGGTTGTTGGCGTTAACATCCTCCATGGCCATGTGGATCTGCTCCTCTCGGACGCTGCATTTGCTTGGAGCCTTCTGGGGCGATTTCCTCTTGCAATCTTGCGGATCATCAAGGACTTGCTGGAGTCTGGAAACTCCCTTTACTTCATCGAGCGAATGATTCCCTAGCACTCGCAGGAGGTCCCTTTTCTTTCTCTGCTGCTGCAGTTGTTGCTGTCTCTTAAGATTCTGGTAGAGATTCTGAGCATTTCGCTTTCCCTCTGCGAAAAATTCAAACTCATGGATCTCGTTCATGTCGTCTTGGCTTGGAGGGGGTAGTCGCGCGAGTCCCTGCCGCGTTCTTGGCGACATCGTCTTCAGCAACGGGAGAACGACAACTGAGGAGGATTGACCCCACAACCTACTCGAAGCGGGATGGAACGAAGAGTCTTCAGTGCGCATTTCAGGTTGCAGCTCGTTGTTCTGGTTGGCAGCTCCTCCTGCAGGTGCTAGAACTGGTACTCTGTAGCTTTTTTTGACTTGCTCGCTCCAATCCTCGAGGTTCTGGTCACCACGCTCGCCATCCTCGACCTGCTCTCCGCTCTCCGCAGATACACTTTCGTCTAACATGGCTTTCACCATCGCGGGTTGATCCAAATACTCTGCAAGTGACAGTATGGACGAGGTCCGATTGGGGGAGTGCAAACTGGGCAGTGCCACTGCACCGCCAGTACGGATGTCTTCGTCACGCGAAGAAGGACGAGGATTGCTCGTCGCTACCCGAGACCGCTTTCTCCATCTCGGTGCGCCTTCACTCTGGTGCGCTTTGTCCCTAGCAGCTCGTGCATTCCTTGTGCCCACGGTATCGTTCCGTTGAGCTCGATGCGAGGAGGTGCCGAGCACAGCTGTGGATTTTTCCATCACCTGTCGCCATTTCTTGGGCTGGAACACCATGCACGCGTGCAACTCTGCTGCCAGTTGCACGTACTCATTCGGGGCTGCACTCGGAGTCTCCCCATTCGCGCTGCTCGGTTGCGCAGCGCGCATGCTCATTTACTGCTGCCGGTTCTATTGCTGCTAGTCTACCACTCAGCGCCGATCGCGCGCTTCATGTCCGTCGTTGTCGTCAACATCATGTTGAGTTGCTGGTTTTGCAGCAAAAAGGGCAATGGAGAAAGAAAGACACGAAAGGGTTCCGAGGCTCGGTAAAATCCGACGTCAGATACTTTGTAACCGATACCCCATACAGATTTAGGCAAGCGAACACCAATGTGTTCGCTCTTTGGTGTTCAAAAGAGTTAACTAACAGCAACGACCGTGTACCTCGGATGGATCTCTTGAGCTCCCGGGAAGAGTGCCGTCGATGGCACGAGTTCCTGTCGCTGGCGATCACTTTGCCACCGCAATGCGATGAACCCATAGCGCTCCCGCGCCGACGGGCTACGGTACTCGATCGTGATCGCGTGGAGCCGTCCAGCGACCAAGTCCACCTTGCCTGTGACCAAAGTCACCCCTGCAGCTAATGGAGTGTTGAGCGCATCGATCACTGGAGTCTGGTCAATGTACACGGCTCCAGCTGGCTGCACGTCCAGCTGCAAAGTATACTGCTCGGTGTACTTTGGCTTGATGAACCCTTTCCACTGGATGCGTGGGTAGCTGCGCATCGTCTGGTTCGCGCGCCAGTCGAAGTGGATCTCGGAGTCAACCACTTGAATAGCGGAGCTGTCAACGAATCTTGTCGTCTCGAAGTAGTTGCCCAGAAGCCCGTGGCCATGATTTGTGAGATGAGTCTGGATCTCATACGAACCTGGCCGACTCACTTGATACGTCACGGCGTATTCGCTGTTGGAAAGATCCATGACACTCGGGTACACGATGTCGGGTCCACGCAGGATCACGACGAGGTCGTCGCCGCCAACTTCCATACGGTTGCTGTAGAAATCTCTGAGGAGCACAGTGTATGTGACCACTGTGCCTGTGCGGATCTGTGGACCAAGACCAGTGCCACCTGTGATCGCTGAGGTCAGCGGCGATGCAATGTTCGGGAGTACACGCAGGGTGGAGCTCTTGGACGCGAAAGTTACTCCATTGTCCACGCTCAACAGCACTTCGTACAACCCTGTGCGCGTTGCTGTGTAGACTGCTTCATACGTCCCATCTGCCGCTTTAGACACTTGTGTGGGAATGAGCTGAGCGGTAGTGCTGGCACTGGCAGCATCCATTTGACGAAGCTGTGCTTGGGGATGGGACGTTGTGGGTCCTGCTAATGGTGCCTGGTCTCGGATCGGATTCGAATGGAGGTCGCGCAGCTGGATGGAAAAGGAGTCCTCTTCCCCTGCTGTCGCCTGGTAGAAGCCTCCACCCGTAATTGTCGACGTCGTAGCCGATGCCTGATTCGGCTTCACGATGAATGTAAATGGACTCTGGCGAATAAAATAAGGACGCAAAAAGACAGCAAGCGCATCGACGCCGAGTCCTTCGTACCCGGTTGTCGTTGGCAGTGTCGCAGCAATCGCCATGGAAAACTCGCCACTCTGGATCGGAGAAAACGATATCTCGTACGTCGAATTGCTCCTATCGATGACACGGATCGGAAACGGAGTCACGTCGTCTGGGAGCTGCGGAAAGAGCACATGCACGACATCACCGCCAGTGCGTCTCCGGTTGCTGAGTTGGTCTCTTGCAACCACATGAAACAGGAAAGTTTCCCCCGCTGTTGCTGTAATGGTAGTAGCAGCATCTCTGCCAACATGGGATGCGGTGCTTGCTACCAAGGAAGCACCGGAAAACTCGGCTGTGAAGGACGGCGGATGCGCACTCGCTGGAGCAATCTGCAAGTTCGGTACGTTGTTGGTGATTCTCCACGATGTGAAGTAGCGATTGGACGGGATGACCTCGTGCGTTTGCGATAAACTCCTCCAAAACAACCGGATTTTGCCATTTGGCGTCTCCCTCGGCTTGGTGTAGTTCAGTTCAAACGGAACAAACGCGTTTGCGATCAAATAGATGTGAGGTCTCGATGACTGGGTGTGGCTCGAGTTCGCCCACAAGTCCGAGAGCAACGTCACATGGTTAATCGAGAGACTCACACCACCGAGCACATCGACGTCAAACGTGAAAATCTCGCTGTACTTTGGCAGTAAATAGCCACTCCAGCGGACACTGAACGTTCCCATGGCATCCGTCCGAGTGGGTGGGGTCGCACTGAAATCGAAATCAATCAGCGCATCTTTGCGCTCAAGAATGGATGGCTCCACCCGATCTGGATTGCCGAAATATGTCGCATTCAGTCCTCCACCAAGCAAGATTTTCGGGCGGAACGGGAACACGCGGCTTTCTAGCGGTCGGAGCAACAGCAGATAGCTTCCGTTGGCTTCATCCACGAGTGGTTTTTCCTGGAACCCACTGACTTCATCCAGCTGGAAAGCATACCCACCGGTTTCCAATACATTCCCAAATGCATCCCTCGTGGTGAGTCGCGACGTGATCAGTGATCCTGCTGTGTAGACCAAGGGGGACAGCGTCGAAGCGACGGGGGACAACAAATCGAGTGTTGTGGTCGTCGGGGAAGGCTCTGCTGGATATGTGTACATAGAGAACGGACTCGAGTAAACATCGACTCCGTTCACCTGGACTTGGATGCTATACAGCCCTTTCACTTGCAGGGAGTAGGACACGAAGTAGGAGCCATCGCCTGCGTATGACGCTGTCACTCCTGTCGAGGCAGCTGCTACCGCAGTGGCGCCTGGTGCAGGACCTTTGTACACGACGCTAATCGTTTCCTGGCCAGCGTTCCGCTTCGCATTGTCGAATGAATCTCGAATGGATACAGTAAAGTTTGCTCGCACCCCTGCGATTGAGACCACGAGTCCACTGCCCTGAGCAAGACAGCGGGATCCGAGTGCAGGTCCTGAAACCACGTCAACTGCAAACGGACTGCCCGAAATGGGCGTTGCCACACCGCTGCGCGAAAGAATCACGTGCAGTTTTGTCGCGCCAACGTATTTGGCAGTGTAAGTGCACGAGTAGATCCCAGTGAGCAAATCGCTGCATCCACCACTCACATTTCCCTTCAACGGATGCTCCATTACCACTTGGAAAGCGGCTCCGCCTGTTTTCACATCGTTCCCGTGGAGATCACGTGTCGTAACCTGGAACGATGCTTGGATGTTCGTAGCTGCCGCAGATACACCCGCGCCAGCAGCAGTGCTGTCTCTCCCGAATGCGGTATTGTGAACAACGCTGACCAGGTACGGGCTATTGTTAATGTGAGCACCATTCAGCGTGACACGCACGTTGTAGCTGCCGGCGATCCGTGGAGTGTACGTCAGTGTGTACGTTCCATCACCGTTATCTGCCACCGTGCCGACCTCAATCGCCGACGGTTGTGCGGTGTGGAACGCTCGTATCTCCAATGCAGAGCTTTTGCCGCCACTGTTAATCCTGTTGCTATAAGCATCTCGTGCTTCGACAAGGAGCGTTGCTGCAACCCCCGCGACTCGATTCGCGAGCAAACCATTTCCTGTTACCACCGATCGGGTGGGGTGCATGCTATTGGGGGTGACCGTCATTTGGAACGGACTACCATAGAGTTTGACGCTGTTGATCCACACATCGAGGTCGTAGATGCCGCTCAAGAGAGGGGAACATGTTACTTGGAAACTCTCTTTCTCAGGGTTCCAAACGACCAGCGCGTCGCTCTGCTTGCTGCCAATCCCACCGAGACTTTCGTCGGTTGTGAGTGTCAATCTTGCTTCAAATACATCGTTTCCATCCAACACACGGCGTGGGTTGCCGTGGATGTCCACCGGAAAGAGCTCGAAGCTGTATGCATTTCCAGAGATCGAGCTCATCGCCCCTTGGACCACGCTTGTGTACACATTGGCAGTCTCGGCCGGGAGTATCGTCACGTCTTGGAACGGACTCCCACGAATATGTTGAGCGGAAAACAAGTTGGCGGCCGGGATAATCTCCTTTGCGAAGCTCGAGCTACTCCAATAAAGATGCACTTCCGCGTTCCCAGCGAGATCTCGGTATTCTAGAACCAATGCGTAAAAGAGAGAGCTGTCTAACGTGGCAGTAGCGCTTGATTGTCCCGTGAACGAATCGTCCCATTTGTCGATGAGCAGCAAGTCTCCAATCCACAGCCGAACTTGCTCGTCCGCGATAACGTAAAATGTCGTGTCTCCGGATACTTTTGGCTTCACGCGTCCACTCCAGCGAACAGACACGTAATCGCTTGCTCCAGGAAAGATTGGTCCCGTTCCCCACGTGAAGTTCACGTGGCGATCTATTCGTGATATGACGGGAAGCGCGCTTCCTGACTCCAGCCACGGATCATCGTAATAATCTCCACGAAGCCCTCCAGCAAACAAGAGATACACGGCCACAGTGTACGCTCCAGCATGCTTGCGCTGCCATGTGCACGCGTATGTTCCGTCTAGGTTGTCAACGATACGTCCAAGTTGCTTGGAGCGATACACTTCCCATGACTCGTCGAGGTCGTCGTCGATGTCTGCCATGTACGATTCCAGTAGATACACATCTCCCCCCACCTTCTTCGTGGATCCACTTCCGAGTACGCTTTGGATCTGGAACACGAGATCGGCTCCTGCTCGCCCGCCTTTCTTGACCGTTGTGTCTGCAGTCACCACGTACGTCAAGCCCGCATCGGCTTGCGTCGTGTCGTCATCGAGAATCGTAACGAGGGCGTGGCGTTGGTTCCCAAGGCTCGCAGTCGTGTCAAACGCAGGCTGTCGAAGCATGACGCGGAATGTTTCGTTCGGTTCCACGACGTGGTCGTCGTGAATCGTGAGCTGGAAGGCGAGCTCAACGACTCCTTCGCCAAAGAAAAGCAGCTGCGAGCTTGTGTAGAACGCGGTCGGCGAGACATCATCCGGGGACGCCGTGAGGTGCTGGATATCGTATGTGACAGTGGCATTGCCCATGCCACCGCCACTCCGACGCACAGTCAACGTGATGTTTTGTGCGGATTCGGAGATGGCGTAGAGGGGTGAGCCAAATGAAACCACGCCCGTGTGCCCACAGACGCGATGGCTCACGCTGTACGGTTTGCAAGACCACGTCGCATCTGCATTGGAGCCTTGGGTGCATGTTTTACTCGACTCATTCAGCAACGCAGCCGCTTGGGTCGACCCGCTTGAAGGGACTAGGAAAAAGGATTCCGCTTCGTCAAAGACACGAGGATCTTGGCTTCCGTAGACGAATTTGAACGAAAACTCTCGCGTGAGCTCGTCAGACGGTAATGGCGCATCGAGCGCACGAGCGCCGCTACGCCGAACCGAGTTGAGAAGGGGATCCGCGCACGCCAGACACGACCGAGCATCGCAGACAAGGCACCGCGGGTCGTATCTTTTGCAAGACACTGTGCACGCAAACAAAGAGACAGCTAATTCAGCTCCGTGGGAAGGAAAAGCAAGGGACCTCGTCCACCTCGCGCTGCAGCTTACCGCAAGTCTGGGTCGCTGGGTCCACGTAAAACCCCTCGTAGCAGCTGAGGCACGCGGTGCTCGTGCAACTCGTGCAGAGCGGGTCAAATTGGCAGTACACTTGACTGCAGTCGTCGCCTTTCCGATTCAAAAAGCACGTGCATTTCCCCGTCGCATAGTCGCACGTTCCCCCCTGCGAGCAATCACTCAGGCATTTCTCTATATAGCGGGAGAGTGAAGCAATAGGATCATTGTGTTTCTACCTTAGACTCACAACAACAACAAAGCAGCTTCCAACGTACTCTTTGGGTAGCAGAGATTGCCGCTTTTGAAGTACGATGGCTTGCATTCCGTGCAGTCGATCCCGGTGTACCCTTGGTTGCATTCACAAAGCCCACTGCGGCGATCGCAGTAGCCGTATTCTCGTCCATGACAGTAATACTCTTCGTCGTTGACCGGACCGACCATACCGGGGCAATTCTCTATTCAACACGGTAGTGGTGTGCTGCTGGTGACTATGTAACAGCGCCATATCACAACACAAGTGCAACAGAAAGCATCAACTCACGCTTTGGGGTGCCGTGGAAGTAGACGCGTGGCGTATCCGGCGAGAACGGCGCGCCTTCGTTCACGCGCTCTGGGTCTGGATTCGACGGATCGCCGTAGTACCCGACTTGTCCGTGCACATACGGCTCGAACTCAGCAGCAGGCGCGCTCGCGAGCTCACTGCTGGAGCTCAAAATGCGGAACCCATCAAGTCGGCTCCACAGCCACCCGCACAGCACGATGGTGGTGCAGATGTACGCGCGAAGCATTCCGATACGACAGCAACGACGAAGACGATCTCCATAACGAACCATGATGCTTTCTGATGCCAATTCATTCCCATTCGGAATCGATCGAAAAGGCGCGAGTGGAAAAATGCATTTCAGCCAATCACAACCCGCTGTGTCCACTTTTAGCCAACCATACACCTTGAGTGCAGCGATCCAAACTGCGAATGGCATTTTTGGAATGATGGCGCATGATGCGGATGGTGACGAGAGCAGCAGGTCTCGGAAGCGCCGCAGAAGTCGAAGCAGAAGCAGAGGCGCAAAGATATACGATCACGACAGACGCGGGCAAGTTGGAGCGACTGGACGGCGTCGTCGTAGCCGTAGTGCTGACGAACGACACGCTCGTACAAGCGACACGCATGGTCGCGTTGAGGACAGACACCCATTAAATCATCGGACGCGACCAGCACCAACGTCTCGTGCTCATCCCCGCCACTGGTTTGCAAAGGAGTACGATCCGATCCAAATCGGAAGCATCGATGGTACCGACACGACTCCGCACGACAAGGCGTTGGTGCGCGCATTGCATGCTCGATTTGATGCGTCCCGAGATCCCAAGATCGAAGGCGATCCGTACAGGACACTCTTTGTGGGGCGATTGAGCTACGCGACGACGGAAGACGCGCTCGCGCACTTTTTCGCGCAGTATGGGGAGGTTCGTCGCGTGCGGCTTGTGCGCGATATCGCGACCCAGCACTCGAAGGGATACGCGTTTGTCGAGTTTGAGCAGGAGCACGCATTTGTCCGCGCGTATCGCGACTCGCACCGTCAAGAGCTCGATGGCCACACCATCTTGGTGGATTTTGAGCGCGGTCGCGTGATGCCAGGGTGGAAACCTCGTCGACTCGGCGGTGGGCTCGGCGGCAAGAAGGAGTCGGGCCAGCTGCGCTTTGGCGGACGAGACCATCCGTTCAAGCCCCCCGCCATGCAGCAGCAGTAGACGCAATTGGGATCGCAGAATGTGGTTCCACTTGACATGGCACGCATCGTTTCCAAAACAAGGTGGATCTGCCGCTGTTGACTGCCATACGGTAACCGATTGGTTACGTGCAAACGCAAGCAGGTCGTGATGTTGTCAACCTGTCTATAGCCAGCGAACATCGCCTTTTGTGAAAAAATCAATACAGCATACACAGCCACTGGAGCGCAGCCAGCATGAGTTTGTTCTTCAAGTCGGGATCAGTGGGATGAAACATGGTGGATGCAACGCTGGTGGAGATCAGGTGTCGGAGAGTGGCGATTGGCGACTCTGAACTTGAGAGACGTCGCCGTTACCAATTCCGGTTTGTGTCACGTTTGTAAATTCAGAGCAGGAAATAGTCCCCCCTCCTCCCTCTCTCTCTCTCCCTAAAATCCCCAAAATCCCCAAAATATGCACCGCCGAACAAACACACAGCAGCACCGCCAATCAACGTCGCTGTAACTTTGGGTACACCGTCCGAATTTAGGGACCTGGCGTTTTGGGTCCTTTGTTTGGACATTCTAGAGCTCTTCTTCAAACGGCTATATTGCGTAAATACCGCATCGACGCCGCCCATATTGCGCAAATAGCTTGACATTGCACTCTACTTTCGCAGTTTACAGGAGGAGGGGGGGACTTTTGAAACTCCAACATCGCTCTGTCTTTCGGGAGAAGAAGAAGGTCAACCCGCCCGCCCGCCCTCATACTCTCTCGCTTACTAATTGATTGACCTGCTACTGCCGTCATAGAAGCACGCAGCGCTCGCTCGTCGCGCCAGATCCCACCGACCACCGTATTATTATTTGAAGGACCTTGAAGCGCAGAGGGCGGGAGATTGGTGGCTTGTCTATCTTGCGAGTGTGCGCGAAGAGAGAAGAAAACCGAAAGACCGCGCGATACTACCTACACCTGACTGGCTGTCTTGTTGTACGTACGGGTGTGTGCGCGAGTGGGTCCTATATTTAACATATCTATAAACCCGCATCGTGCGCAAACCAAACCGAAAAGCCACACGGATCACCAACCATCGAGTTCTGGCGCTGGGAGAACGAAAGGAAGGAAGAACCAGGTGTCGTACTACGTACGTGCTACCTGTGCCTACTTTGCTCCCTCTCTCTTTTTTGTTTTTTGAATCCATTCGTTCAAGGTACGTGCGTCGGACGTGCTGCTTGTCGTCGCTCTTGATCCTTGAGATGAACGAGGAGCTCACGTTTATGATGTGGTATTTTGCGTGCTTGGAAACCAGCAGAGCACGAGTTTGATATTGTGCTCTTCTTCGTGTGGGTCTCCGCGTCGTGTGAATATCCATCTCCCTTGTGCTGTCGCAACCCGCTGGACTACAGTCGCTTTCTAGCGCGTGCGATTATATAGTAAGGTATGTGGTGGTCGAGCACAACGTGCTCTTTATATTGTTGTGTCGGCATGTTCGATCTAAAACGTATCCCATGTGGTTTTAGGTGAATTTTGCTCCGATGGATTCGCAATCTTTTATTGGAGATTTTGGCATCGGCGTCCCCGGCGACAATCGATATTTAAACCAGTTCAATCTCGGCGGTGGCGCGATGGATTTGAACAGCTCGGGGCTCGATTTTAGTAGCGGTATGATGATGGACACAACTTCAATGATGGGTTCGTCTGGGTCGTCCTCGTCGGCTGGAATGATAGACTTTCCGGATGAGTTGAATTCACCGACGAGTGCTGCCAGCAATGCGACGACGTCGGTATCCATGTCGGGCTCGTTGTCCGCTTCGTCGACCACACCTGCGGATGCTATTCCATTTCCAGCGTCTCTCGCAACCGAGTCGCTCAGCGGGATCCCAATGGACCCAATGATGAATGCGGCGCTGCCGAATGGCAACAACCGTTCTGGCGCAAACAATAGCATGGGCATCGATATGACTATGGGCATGGGAATGAATGGGAATATGAATGTTGGACTCAATCCAGGGATGCAAGTGAATATGAATCCAGCAGGATTTGTTCCAGACGCAAACCAAATGTTCATGCAGAATTTCAACATGCAGCAGCAGCAGCAGAATATGATGATGAACCCGCAAGCGCAGTATTTCTTTCAGCAGCAACAGCAGCAGCAGTATCTTCGCATGATGCAACAGCAGCGGCAATTTGCAGCGATGCAACAGCAGAATGCGTTACTGCAGCAACAGCAATTGCAGTCGCAACAGCAATTGCAACCGCAGCAATTGCAGCCGCAGCAATTGCAAACGCAACCCACATCGCAGCCGATTCATCAACGAGCTCCTCAGCAACAGATCCAAATGCCAATGCAACCAACATCAGTAGCGATGGGAAATGGACAGCAAGTTCAACAGCCAGTGCAAGCAAGGCCAAATCAAGCTCAAGCGATGCCAACGCAGCCTCCAGCGGCGACGCCAGTTCAAAGGCAGCAAAGTGGTGCTAATGCTGTTCCAAATACCCAATCAGCTGGTGTTGGCGGAACCACCGCACCAGGTGTCCGACCGAATTGGCATTCAAATGCTGACCAGGCACTGAGGAAAGAAATGCTGAACCATATTATGCGAGTTTTGCGAAGCCAAGGATCGAACGCCCCGCCTAACTGGCTGCAGAAGCTCCCCGAAATGGCTCATCGCTTAGAGGACGAGTGCTACCGGATAGCGACTTCGAGAGAAGAATATGCCAACACAAGTACTTTGCAGACTCGACTGAAGAATATCGTACGCGCAGCACAAAGCCACCAGCGCAACCGTGTAGCCACAGCACCCAACTCTGGCGAACCTGTTGCGAAACCTGCAGCAAATCCGGTTTCTGCGCCGCAGGTGGCAGCTGCGACCGCGATCCCGTTCCCTGGTGCTCAAGCAGTCTCGGCGGGTCCCTCTGCAGTAAAAGTGCAAGACATATCATCTCAAGCGATCCAAATGCCTCCAGAGCTGCAAGATCCTCCAAAGCAGCACACGAAAGCCGAGTCGAACCAGCAGTCTCAGCCTCCATCGGCGTCATCTGCAATAATTGATGCGCTGATGTCTGACAAGCTGTCGACGGCAGAATCGAGTATCTCGCCTCTTGCACAGGCGCCGACCAGCGTGCCTAACGCCTCGAACTCTGCTGCAGCCATTGCTGCAGCGAATCGAAACCGGTCGGCACAAATTATCCGTCAGTTCAAGGCAAAAGCTCAGCAGGTGACGTCAGCACTGGATGAATCGCAGACAACGGAGTATCACAACAAGCTGAGGTCGATGACAAGTAGCGACCTTAAAACGGCGGGCTCGAAAGAAGTACTCCAGCGTCAGCAGCAGCGGCTCTTGCTGTTGCGGCATGCGATGTGGTGTAAAGCAAACGAAGGTTCCTGCACAGCGACCCAAAACTGTGGAGAGATGAAGCGGTTATGGCAGCACATGGGTGCATGCCAGCACACAAATTCTTGTTCGTACAGCCACTGCATTTCGTCCAAGTATGTGCTGTCACATTTCCAGCAGTGTGTGAACCCAAAGTGCTTGGTCTGCCAAGTGGTTCGGTTTCCGGTGGAAGTGAAAGAAAAGAATGGTTCCTTGATGATGGATGCGGACAGAGCTTTGCAGCAGATTTATGCTGTGACCCAGCGCCGAAACCAATTAAACCAATCATCTGCAAACCAGTCCCAAGCGCCAAACCAAAACCAGGCTTCTGGAAGTCAAATGCCAATACCGATGCCTCCGCAGCTACAGCAAAACGGATCCCAACCTTTCCAGCAACCTCAGGCACGACCGTCAGGTAATGCGTCTGGAAATGTGGCGACGAACATGAATCCGGTGAATGGAGTTTCCGCGAGTCAGTCGAGCAGTGGAAACTCTGGCTACAATGCTATGGGTGCGTCTGGTGCGAGTCCAATGATGCATCCTTCTGTTCAAAAATCTGCGACCGCAAATTCAGTGCAAAATAGTCCGATCCAACCAGGACGAGCGACAGGTCCGAGCATCTCCACTCAAAACAAAGCACCAGGGAGTTCGACTCCCAACTCGAATGATGCGTTTGGAACAGGTCTGACGGATGAGGATCGGAGACAGCTGGCAGTAGTCCAGCAAAAGTTGCTTGGGTCGAGTCTAGAGCAGTTGAACAGTCATTGCAAAAGGCTCGAAACCTTGGCAGAGCAGATTCGGACTGATATCAACTCGAAGATGAATGAATGCCGTCAGCTCCTCCAACGCTCGCATACCACCCAGGACCCCAACGTGAAGAGCGAGTACGAGAAGCAAGTGAACGAAAAGCGAGTATTACTTAAAGCCCTCGATGTGAAGGCGAAGCTATGCAGCAGTCAACATCGTATTGTCAAACACATCATCAGCACCCGCTCGTCACCGTCTGCACCGGTGGCTGGTTCAGGTCCTGCAGTCGGTACGCAACCGGCTCCTACGAATGCGAACCAACTCCCTCCGAGTGCGATGCAACCGATACCGATGCCGCCACAAATACAAGCTCCATCTCAGTCGTTTACGTCGCAGCTCCAGCAGATTCAAGGCGCTCCAGTACAGATGCCTCCACAGCCAATGGCGGCGCCACGTCAGACAACCCCAGTTGCCCAAAGCGTACCTAAACAATCGCCTGATGATATTCTAGGTGAAGAGATTCAAATGCCAGTGGGGATGGCGCTCGGTGCTGCTGGAAAGCCGTTGGAAATGCCTCCTGATCTGCAAGAGCCGACTGCGATGACCACATTCGGCTCCAGTTCTTCTGCTGTGTCTGGAGCTCAGCAAATGGTGAAGACAGAGACCCAGCCGATGGAAATGGGAGCGACTACCACGTCTCTTCATCAGCAGGCATCGAATCCACCCGGCCAGGCAAATGCCAATCCTGTCCCCCAAATCAAGGAAGAGACGATAAACCCTCTTACTATGAACAACTCGAAGCTGAACGCTATGATGAAGGAGCACAGGAGGATGGACAGCGCTGGCGTCGTCAAGGTTGAGCCAAGCAGCACAAGCACTCCTGCGCCGTCTGCTCAGCCGGAGAACCCTCTGAACGGTATGAACGGGGCGATTGTTCCCGCAGCAGTTGCAGGAGCGGCCGCAACAGCACCGTCTGGGACAGCATCTGCTGATGCGCCAACCTCGATGCTAAACGAACTCAGCAATGAAGATCTCGAGGCTCACATCGAGTCCTTAGTGAAGTACTACAATGCGACGATGTCTCCAGCCCTTTTGAAGAAACGGTTGGAAGGTTTACTGAAAGGAATGATGGAGCACAAATTCGGTTGGGTGTTTAGTAGTCCAGTTGATCCAGTGGCGCTCGGTATCCCAAATTATTTCAAGATCATTCGACGACCGATGGATCTGGGGACGATTAAGAAGAAGCTGGACCTTGGAATCTACAAAAACATCCACCAATTTGCTGCTGACGTTCGCCTGACGTTTACGAACGCGAAGACGTACAACAGTGAGGAGCAAGACGTGTACAACCTGGCGAAGGATATGCTGGCAGACTTTAATGCAGAGCTGCGGAAGCTGGAGGTCGAAGTAAACGAAGAAGAGCGCGCTGTGCGAGAAAAAGAAAGCTCGTGCCGTCTGTGTGGCGTCGAGCGGATGGTGTTTGAGCCTGCGGTGCTGTACTGCAATGGCGAATGCAACAGTCGCATTCGTCGCAACTGCTATTACTATTGCTCGTCGGACAATAAGTACCATTGCTGCCACCCTTGCTACGGCAATTTGGGTGACAGTGTGAAGCACAGTGAAGGGCGAACGTACAAGAAGTCGGAGCTTTCTCGGAAAAAGAATGACGAGGTCCATGAGGAACCGTGGGTGCAGTGCGACACCTGCAATCGGTGGGTGCATCAGATTTGTGCACTGTTCAACGGAAAGATTGATGCTGAAAAGAAGCCTCAACAAGTGAAGTCGGAAAACGCTAAGGGAAACCCAGGTGCGGCGGCGACTTCAACTGCATCGAATGGTACCAATAGCAGCAGCACTGGGAACGTTGTGTCTGCTCATTCGATCTCGTCGACTCCCGGCAGTGAGTTTTTATGTCCAGAGTGCCTCCTGGATCATCGAAAGCAAGAGCCGCAAAAGTACAAGGTGGGCAGACATGCGTTCAATGCGAAAGACTTGATGCGCACGAAGTTGTCCGATTTCTTGGAGCGTCGCATCTACAAGGCGCTGCAAGAAGAGCGAGAGGATGAAGCGAAATGGACGAACCGAGATGTGAAGGAAGTGCAAACTGTGGAATCGTTGACTGTGCGACTGGTGTCGAACATCGAGAAGCAGCTGATGGTGCGGGACAAGATGTTCCAGCGCTACAAGGATTCCCACAAGTACACATACGAGCATCGATTCAAGTCGAAATGCATCTGTATGTTCCAGGAAATCCATGGCGTGTCGGTACTGCTGTTTGGGATGTATGTGCATGAGTTCGATGAGCAAGAAGCCGATTGCAACTCTCGGCGGGTGTACATCTCGTACTTGGACTCCGTGAACTATTTCGAGCCCGCGCATTTGCGGACAAAAGTGTACCACGAGTTGCTGATCGCGTACCTGGACTTTGTGAAGCAGCGGGGTTTCCACACGGCGCACCTGTGGGCGTGTCCACCGCTTAAGGGCGACGACTACATTTTGTATTGCCACCCCGAGTCTCAGAAAACCCCGAAATCAGATCGCCTTCGTCAATGGTACGTGGACATGCTCGTGAAAGCGCAAGCGGAAGGTGTGATCTGGCAGATTACAAACATGTACGATGATTTCTGGCGCACCGACAACTCAGCGTGCGCGCTGCCGTACTTCGAGGGCGACTACTGGGTCGGTTTAGCGGAAGATTTGATTGAGAAGATCGAGTCGGAAAAGCCGAAAAAGGCGAAGAAGGCGAATGTGAACAAGCGGAAAACATCGGAATCGAAAAAGGGCAGTAAGAAATCCAAGGCGAAGAAAACGAAGCGACGAAAGACGGGACCAAACGCTGGAGGTGGCGGCGAAAATGACGGCGAGAACGGGAACATGTCCGACGGGGATGGGGACGAGGTCGACGGCGATGGCGACGACACTGGTGCAGAAGACAATGGCGGTGAGAAGAAGAAGAAAGAGACTGCGATCACATCGCTGGATGCAGTGGATCGAGTGATCACGGATCCGCTGATGGTGAAGCTCGGCGAGGTGATCGAGCCGATGAAGGACGATTTCCTTGTCGTGAAACTGCATCCGTGCTGTCGCGTGTGCAATTCGACGGTACTCCAAGGGACGACGTGGCAGGATGGCAGCACAAAGACCGAGATTGGACTGAATCCGAAGGTTGTGCAGACAGTGCTCTGCGACGCGTGCTACCAAAAGGCCAAGCTGACACCGAAGCTGCACGCTCGACTGAACGTGCTGACGCGAACCGAGATGAACATCCCTTTGAAATGCACCGATCCGGATGAAGTGAACGACAGCGAGTTTTTCGACACGCGGCAGGCATTTCTGAGTTTGTGTCAAGGGAACCACTACCAGTTTGACGAACTGCGGCGCGCCAAGCACTCGTCGATGATGGCATTGTACCATCTGGGCAATCCGAACCCAAACGCGTATATTTATGAATGCAACGCGTGCACGCAAGATATTGTCACGGGCAACCGCTGGCATTGCCACACGTGCCCGGATTTCGATGTGTGCGATGCATGCTACGAGAAGGAGAAGCACGAGCATCCGCTGGAGATGATCCCAACCAGTGGCGTGAGCGGCGGCACGGGCGGCGCCAACGGCAACGGCAATGCTGCGTTGACCGAAGAGCAGCGACGCGTCCAAGAGAACCGTGCGAAGAATGTGCGTCTGCACATGCAGTTGCTGGTGCACTCGAGCACGTGCGCCAACGGCAGCTGTGGTTCGTCGAACTGCGAGAAGATGAAGGAGTTGATGCGTCACGGTGCGCAATGCAAGCTGCGTGCCTATGGCGGGTGTACAATCTGTCGACGTGTGTGGGCGTTGCTGCAACTGCACGCGCGCCAGTGCCGTGAGTATGAATGCAAGGTGCCACGCTGCCACGATCTCCGCGAGCATGTGCGCAAGCTGCAACTGCAGCAGCAACTCATGGACGACCGTCGTCGTGCAGCTGTGACCCACCAGTACCGCCAAATGAAAGGCGGTGGCGGCGAAGAGGGAGGACAGGAGCAGCCCAACGAAAGCGCAGAAGACGAACCCATCGGAGCATAATGCTGACGAGGAGGAGAGGGAAACCGAACGATGTATAGGATGATGATGCTGCATCTTCGTGGAAAGTGGAAGCTTTTTCTTTCACGCTCTCGGTGCGATCGTGTGTAGTATAAAAGTAGGAAACGATTTGCAGAAGCGCGATGCTTTGGTTTGAGTGTGTGTGTGTGCCTTTTTGATGATAGGAGGAATATGTATATGAACATATATAGCGAGTAATAAATCCAACTCGAGCTGATAGAATGGTTTTGCAAAGCAGGGATATGCGTGTGTGTGTACGGATCTGTGCTTGTATTGCTTTAGACGCATTGCGTGTATCTCTCCATTTCCCCTCCAACAGACGTGTTCTCTATGACAAACGAAACCTGTCGGCAGCGCTGATGCTCGACAGTTTATGCCGTTCGGCGACTGAGACGCTTCTGTCGTCGTCGGTGGTGCGAGCACGGGCGCTTGCCGTGGTTGGCCTGTTGCATCACAATATTGTCGCACACACCACCATTCATTAGTCTCATCCTGTACGAAGCATCCTTCAAACACACAACGCTCCACCGACCTTCTTTGGACGACGCGCGTTTCTGTTGAGAAGCTCCATGGCGATAGGGGTTTCTTCCATCAAACGAATGCGCTCGAACGAAGCTTCCAGCGATTCACGCGCATTTGCGAACCGCATTGGCACGGCATTGCTCAAGAGCGTTGGCTGACGAACTACAAAAAAGAGAGCAACATTTCCCGGTTCGTCAGCGTTCATGTGTTTCATCCACACAAAAGCAAAACGCTCCCCAATATCTCCAGCTCTGGAGAGCATTCAGCCGTAAAGATGGTATGCACGGAGCGCTCTCGATCCTCTCTTTCCATTGGTCACACGCAGATACGCACCGACAGCAGAGGAGGTGAGCGTCCATGGCGCCAAAGCGCTGCGCAGAGCTGGCACGACGATGCGGCTTCCGATCATGGTGGTTGCTTTTGTCTGATGAGCTCCTCGATTTTTGATGGCTCCTGGCAAAAAACCTCGCCGAGTCCTGGACACCTGCAGGTCGCAAGCACATTGCTGCAGTTCTTGCATAAAACCTCGGGTTTTAAGGTTGATTTTTGCTCTTGAACTCGTTGTGTTCCAATATTCACAAATTCGAATCCGCTCAGCAACGCAAGTCGATCTCCATTGGCTATAAAGACAGCATATCCATCATGCGTGTGCTTGATTGGCGTAAATCGTGGACACCACTCGCTCTGGTGTTGTTTTTGAGTGGGTTCAATTTGGTGCTGGAGCTCGAGCAGACGCAGTCCAAGATGGCGCGAACTGCAGTCGGCTCGCGACGGGTGTGCTTCCTGACGGACGTGGAGGGCAACTGGGGCTACGTGCGCAACTTCGTGCGGCAGTCGACGTGCCTGCGGTTCGCTGCGAACGAAGAAGCAGTGCCGACCTCGGGAGGGAGACCAGCAGATCACGACGACGACGAGGAGTTGGAATTGAACGACGACTGCTTTCTCGTGTATGGAGGCGATGTCGGGGACAAAGGAGGCGAGACGCTGCAGTGAGTCGCCGTTGTTTTTGCGCGTGCAGAGACTTTGCGTACGGGAGTGCTGGTCGTCCGCCACAGTCTTGCTCATGTGTGCGATCGTGCTGTTTGCAGATGCTACGAACAGTTGGTGCGGTTGAAGGAAAAGTATCCTGAGCGGGTCGTTTTGCTCGTTGGAAATCGCGATGTGAACAAAATGCGCTTTACATCCGAACTTCACGACAGCGAGCTGGATTTCAAGACCATGGCCAAAGGTGCACTCATCCATTTATCCGTCCGTTTACCCTCACAACCGCCAGATCCCTCCTCCTCCCCCACAAAAAACATCCTCTTCTGACCCCCAGTTTTGATCGTTTTCTGCTGGTACTGTAGAGATCTACGAAGGACCTGTCTGGATCCCTCTAGAGAAGCGCTTCACTCTGAAAAAATTCCTCGCGACGCAACTCGTTCCGAAAAGCGGTTCGTCGAAGGATAAAGAATCGACGGTCGAGGACATTCTTCAGTCGCAGAATAGTGACGACGTGCTCGAGCCGGTGAATACGAAAGTGAATCGACTGAAATGGATGCTGGAGCACACGATGGGTGCACAGGGTGATTTCGAGAGACGCCGCAAGGAGCTTGCTGGTGTTCGAAGCAAAACTGCTGAAACAGCATCAGCTCCGATCAGTGACGACCATGTGTTGCGATCCTATTTGGAAAGCGTTGAAGACGGAGGAGTGCTTCGGGAGTACCTGACGTATGGGCGTCTTGCGTTCGTAGCCCACGACACTTTGTTCGTCCATGGAGGTATCCTCACAGGGACAAGCAGTAGGATCTCGTCCCTTGGTCGCGTCCCTGATGAACCCAGTCGACAGTATCGTTCGGTCACCGAATGGGTTGACAAGCTCAACGCGTGGTATCAACGGGAAGTTCGCGCATGGATCAGCCAGCCAACGTGGACACCAGATCGCGCCACACGTGGTGGGAACGAACTGCTAAAGTACGTGCTTCCAGATCACCCAGCGAGTGTTGTCATGGGGCGGCATCTTGATGCGTCGGGGATGCCAACCCCATTGCCGCGCGATGTGGTGCATATGCTGTCTGAAAACGGGATCAAGCGCTTGATTGTGGGACATACCCCTCATGGAAACTGCCCCACTGTCATCAAGCAGCAGCACTCCGAGGCAGATTCGACCACGAATACTGGTTTCGAAGAAGTCGTGATGTGCGATACCAGCTACAGCAACGCGGAAGCGAGTGACAATCGTGGCGATGCCGCGTCGGAGCTGGTGCTCGACCCCCAGGGACGTGTTCATGTGCACGGTGTGCTGGAAGATGCGCGACCGATTGCATTTTCAACAGACGACCCGATGATCGGGCGGATACTTCGAGACGGCACGCAAGTGAAAGCAAAGTTCGCCACCTCCGGAGGAGAAGACGAGTACTTGGTCTACTCGGTGCGAAACGGATTCTCGTACACGTATCACTACCGGAAGCTCCACGAACTGCAAGCGCTTCTGGTCTGATTGACATGCTCGGTAGGAGGCGTTCGATGTATCAGTTCTGCGCTATCCAAGCGTAGAAAACTGGAGCCGCATCCTTCGATCTGAATTGGGGTCAACCACACACACACACACACACATCCTCCATTCGGACTGCAATCATCGAGCAATCGACATTTTGCTTCTTTTTTGCTTTTTATCAGAACCCCCGCTTCTGTCGGTTCCTTTGGAAATGAATGCACCTCTCTCTGTTGATCCATTCGAGCACTAATCTGCACAGGTTATGCTAAAAGAGAGGTACTCGATTTTGACCACCCTCACTCACATAGCAAATGTATCGAAATGGGATCGAAAATCGTTTTGGAAGTGGCGACCAGTTGTGGCGAGCATCTATAGGCTATTTTTTGGTGAGTTGGATTCTGTGTTCGTTGAGCCGAGAGACGGTTAGCATCTCCCTCGACAAGGACGGGATTGCGCGATTGTGCGTATCCAAACCTCTTATGGTTTAAGCTCTGTCTCGACCTCTTCATGCAATGCAGAAGGCGATGACATCTCCAACCAGTTTTTTTCTTTAGCTCTCTCGATATGGGTTTCCTTCTATCGGTGATGCAGGATTAGAAATGGACCATAGAGTGAGTGTATGAACGATACGCGGCTCTGCGATGGTGTACGAGACCGAGTTTCTCTCGTAGACACTCGCTTGACCACACACTAAGCGGACTGGACCACAGTCGTTCGCTCCCTCAAACGCTCCAATACAAAGCGCACAGAAACAGACGAATCGGTCATCCGACACTCGTGCCGCTGCGTGATGGCGATTTCCGAAGAAGACGAGTCGCTGGAGGACGCCGCGATGACAAATGGGGAGGACGAACAGGGACGCGCCGTCGTTGGAGTGGCAGTTGCCGCGACGCAGAAGAGAAAACGAAAGCGCGACGACAGCAGCAACAACGTTGAGGGCACGACACCACACGAGAGAAGCGTCACCAAGAAGATGGACCGTGACGACTGCAGGGACGAAGAGCGCGGACGCGAAGAGACCCAGAGCAATCCGCGAGAAAGACAGTCAGCGATGTCGCCAACGCATCCACTGGCATCAGGTGAGCCACGTCGCTGAAAAACAAGCACCACTTGTACCCGAGCAATCTTTTCATGTCGTGGGATTGATGCTGTTTTTTAGAACCACAGGGTGCCGATGGTCATGATGCCATGGAGAAACCAGCGCCGGTGCCGCCGCATCTTCGTGTCGCAATTATTGTGCCGTTCCGCGACACCCATCCAGCACAGAAACGGCAAGCCCATCTGGACAAATTTGTTCCGCATCTGACCGACCTGCTGAAAAGGCAGAATGACCTGAGGTACGCAATGCGCAAGACAAGCCACTCTGCGATAACCTCTCCCTCGGGACTGACCATCTTGCATTCGTCGCCGTGGTTGTCTGCCACCATCCCCAACAGCTCCTTCCATATATTCATCCTCGAGCAGTCCATGGATGGACGGAAATTCAATCGTGGGAAGCTCTTGAATGCGGGTTTCGACATTGCGCGCAATGACTACGACGTGTTTATCTTCCATGACGTCGACCTGCTCCCCGGGGTGAGCGAAAGGGATGCATAGGAGGGAATATACAGTGTCGCCACCTTCTCATCCCATTTCTTTATCCAATGCAACTGTTTAGGATGATCTTGGCGAATATTACGCTCGAAAGCCAGAGTACGGACCGTTCCATATCGCTCGTGTCTGGGATCGGTCAGTTTATATCTCGAGTGCATTCACTTTGGTTTGGTTGTCCTTTCGAACGAGCGACTTACCGTCTATGGGTATGCATGCAGCTACAATGGGAACCCCAAATACTTTGGCGGCATTGTCGCGTTCACAAGACAAGATTACATCAAGATCAATGGGTTCCCAAACAACTTTTGGGGGTACGCGAACCAGCACAGATCCAATTAGCATGGCATGAGAGGTGCATGCTCATGTCGAACTGATTGTTGCTGTCGGTTCTTGCATCCAGGTGGGGTGGTGAGGACGACGAGCTCTACTGCCGAGTTTTGAAGAAGAAACTGACGATCCAATCTCCGTTCAGGTACTTTTTGCTCTATCCAGCAAAATAATGAACATCGCAAGTGTTGACCGCATGGATTCCACTGTCGCTTTGCTCTTTTGTTCCATGCAGTGGCACGATTACAGACTTGGAAGAGATGGGACTGGAAGAAAAACTCGATGCCCTGCGAAATACCAAGTGGAAGTGCACAGTACGTTCACTTAGCTTCCTCTTGGAAAGGAAACTGCATCCAAACAGCTCACTGCTCTCTTCCGCAATGTCAATCTGCTTACTCCGGCAGGTGAAACGCGAGCTCTTGAAAGAGCACGCGCGCACGTGGAAGAAGAACGGGATAAAATCGCTTCGATACGAGTACGTGGACGCTGTGTCTTTGAGTGACTTTTGCACGAAGATCACGGTGGACTTGGGCAGCAACGACCATTGGTCCGATGCCCGATCATCATTGGATCGCGACTCGAGCAGCACGAATGCGCTTGTCATTTCTGAAGCAAACCAATGAAGAAAGAAAAAAGCGAGCAACCAGCAGAAAGCATTGCAAAAGTGCATTTGTGAAGCCATCTTGATCTCAAATAAAAAGGTAATCACTAAAGTCGCTCAAACCCAAACAGTGACACGTTAGATAAACGAGTTAACAGATCCATTTTCATAGTGAAACCAAGTATGGTTTCTAGAGAGGTTATTCTTTTTTCGGAAATTAGCGCGAACTTTCTTGGTTGGGTTATTGTTTCGACTGATTCACACTTCCTATTTTCATCAAAATTGTAATTTCTCACATTTTGACGGAAATAAGCGAGAGCATACTTAATCGAAAAACAGCAAACATTCTCTCACATGTCCTACTTTCGCCAAACATCCGCGATTTGCAGTTTACCAACCTTGACCTGTGTGTTTTCGTAATTAGGATGTGCTCACACAAAGTTTGCAATCTGCCATTTTGTGCAGGAAGGGCCACTGTTGCAGGGGTTCACAGTACGCAGCGTTTCTATTGGCTGCGAGACCGAATCGGTGCCAATAGTGTTCGAATTGGGAACGGATCACCATTTTCGCAAGACAGACAGGATGGCGAGCAGCTTCTTCGGCGCATTGACGCAGGGCGCCAAGTTCGATACCAAGCGCTTTCAGCAGGAGATCGGCATCTTCAAGAAGCAGGAAGGTGCGTGCTCATAGCGTCTGTGAGCGCAGCGCTATGGTCGCCACAAGATTGCTGCAACATACTGGAGAAACGCAGAGTGTAATGGAATAACCGTCTGCGTATCTCTCTCTCTCTCTCAATGCATCTGCTTGCATATTGTAGCTCCCGCCAGCAAGAAGAGTGCGAATGTGAGCGAGTTGGACTTTTTCGGGTTTGATGCGGCGGCGGCCGCGAGCGAGAAGAAGCCCGTGGAGAAGAAACCCAAACAGCGCGACCGCAAGCTGAGCGTGGACATGGTCCCCAACTGGGCAGGCAATGAGGACGCCAAGGCGAAGAAGAAAAGCGGCAGCAAGCAGAGCCGGAAGCGCAAACTCAGCGAAGGCGCGCTCGAAGAGCAAAAGCTCGAGGACGACGAGCGCAAGCAGGCGTCGATGCTGCTTGCGCCAAAGACCGACAAAGCGCAGAAGCGCAAGCTGAAGAAGCAGGCGCAGCGCAAGGCGCGTGCGGAGTCCATCGGTACGTGTGCACCAAGCGACTGTCGACATACAATCCACGCTGTCTAGCGCCATCGCTTTACTCGAATCTTTCTCTCTCGCTCTCTTTGTGCATTAGGCAGCGAAGCGTCTGAAACCAGAGTGAATGAGGATGATGACGAAGAAGAGGACGATGAAGAAGATGAAGAAGACATGACGCTTTTCAAGGGTGGAAAGCACGATGGTGACGCAGCTGAAACCAAGCAGAAACCGAGTAAAAAGGCACCGAGCGCATCGAAAGACAAGTATGTTTATGACTTTTCGCTATTCTCTCTCTTTCTTTGCCTTGGTGGTTCTTATTTTGGAAGCTAACGCGTGCACCTGATCTGAAAACGCAGAGATGAGATTGACCTGTTCCGCCGTCAAATGAACATCCGAGTCGAAGGCACGGGGGTGCCGCAACCGATCGCGGAATTTGCGTTGATGCGAATGAATTCCCACCAGGAAAAAATGAAGTCTGTGCTGCTCAAGAACATTGAAGCGTCCGAGTACAAGGAGCCGACGCCGATCCAAATGCAAGCGATCCCTAGCATGCTCCTTGGACGCGACGTGCTGGCGACGGCACCAACGGGGTCCGGTAAAACGGCGGCGTTTGCGATCCCGATCCTTGCGAACCTGGGTTCCCCCGCGCAGGAAGGGATCCGCTCGATCGTATTGTCGCCGACGAGAGAGCTGTCGGTGCAAATCCACGCCGAGTTCAATCGTCTCTGCAAGGGCCGCAAATTCCACATCGTGCTGCTCTCGAAAGCCACGGCTGCCACGATTGCCTCTCAAATCAAGTACGTATGCGCATGTCCCGATATCCGACATGCGACTGGGTCCATAAGACACCACTCATTCTCTATGCTTGCCGACTGATCCCTTTTTAATAGGAGCAAGTGCACTGTGAACCACGATATCCTCATCGCGACGCCATTGCGCCTTGTCCATTTGATCCAAGAAACCAAACTCGACTTGTCGATGGTCGAGATGGTGTGTTTGGATGAAGCCGATCGCCTGTTCGACATGGGCTTTGTCGAGCAAATTGACGAAATCTTCGCTGCGTGCACGCACCCAAAGATCCAACGCGCGATGTTCAGTGCGACGATGCTGCAGGGGGTGGAGGAAATGGCGCAATCGGTGCTTCGCGACCCGGTCAAGGTCTCCATTGGTGTGAAGAACGCGGGTGCAAACACGATTGAGCAAAAGCTCGTGTTTGTGGGCAAGGAGGAAGGCAAGATCGTGGCCATGAAGCAGCTGATCCACGAAGGCTTGCGCGTGCCAGCGCTGCTCTTTGTTCAAAACAAGGAGCGTGCGAATGAACTGTACCAGGAGCTGCTCTACGACGGCATTAACGTCGGCGCGGTCCATGCAGATCGCACGAAAGAGCAGCGCGACGAAGTGATTCGCCAATTCCGAACCGGTGCCGTCTGGGTGCTCATTTGCACCGATTTGATGAGTCGTGGTATGGACTTCAAGGCGGTGAACATGGTCATCAACTACGATTTCCCACAGAGTGCGGTGAGTTACATCCACCGCATTGGTCGCACTGGTCGTGGTGGTCGCAAAGGGTTAGCGGTGACGTTCTTCACGGAAGACGACATGGCGTACCTCCGCACAATCGCAAATGTGATGAAGTTGTCGGGCTGTGACGTGCCCGAGTGGATGCTTTCCCTCAAGAAAGCAAGGTATGCTGTATGTTCTTTTCGAGTTGCTGTATGAGTGATCGGATTAACCACTATTATCATTGTGTGTGTGTGTCGCTGCAGTATCAAGAAGCGTAAGGAGTTGCTGAAAGCGCCACCTCAGCGTCATCGTATCAACACCGTGTCTGGGTATGATTTGCAAAAGTCGAACCGAATCAAGCAGTTCAAGAGCAGAGGAACCACCAGTCAGCAGCAAGATGGCGACAAGGACGACGGTTCTCCCTCAAACGGCAAGTCCGACAACGCGCAAAATGGTGCGCCTAGAAAGAAGCAAAAGTTCCCGGAGCGAGGTGGGAAGAAGAAGAGTGGATCTGGAAAGAAGAGGAAAGAGCAAACCAGCGAGTAAATGGTGAGGAGTGAGCCTTTTCAATTCGAAGCGAGCGCACACCGTCCTGTGATTATGCATCCATGCTGCTCAGATAAGTCATATATAAATAGATACGTATGGTCAGAATGCGAACCCAATCCATCCATTTCTCATGCATTCGATCTCGCGCTTACAAGAACGCATTCGTGAACGAAGAGAAGGGATCATCTCGTGGTCTGGAAGCGTGTCTGCTGCGATTGGCTCGAGTGCTGTGGCGAAGTAAGGTGCTTTCGTGGATGAACCCATGTTCAGTCCCAACACTGCAGCTCCCGCATGTCTTGGTGGCTCGACCTCGTTTTCGTCGGTCACTGACCCAACTCTCCATCGCAGAGGGTGGCGAAGCACGTCAGCGAGAGATGCTCCGACGGTGAATCCCAGACAAGTACGTCCGCTGCTGCTTTTGTATGCATCCCACGCTTCGCAACTTGAGCGAAGACCAGCTTCATACTAAACCTGCAGACCTCAATCTGTAGATCCCTTCGCGATATCGTGGTCCATTGCGATACGATCTCTTGGGAGAAGATCCAACCATTTTCTCGTCTCCGCCTAGACCTACTCGACATCCCAGCTCGCTGCACCACACATCTGCACCAAAACCAGCGTCCCCCAGAGACATCGGCGACGAAGAAGCCACGAGCGGAAAGATCAACTTGGACGAGCTCAAGTGGTTTGTACACCGGTGGCTCGACAAACATGGGAAGAACAGTCACTTGAAGGAGTTCCGAGAAAAAATGACCCTGATGCGTCGCTGGTTTGAGTATTTGGACGCCGATGGCTCGGGTGAAGTCGGTCTGAACGAGTTAGAGGATCCGTTGGTGTCTGTTGGTCTCGCACGAAGCCGCGACGACGTCCAAAAACTCATTGACCAGGTGGACAAAGAAGGGAAGGGTGAGGTCACGTTCGATGAGTTTCTCAACTTGATGTACCCTAAGAAAGTGAAGCGGTCGCGACAGCGAGCACCACTGCACCAACCAAAGGCGAGAAGATCTGCACACGAGCAGCCCCCCGATCTCGACGCACCGCAATCAAAAGCTGCCACGTCTAGACCGACCACTCCACTCTCCAGTCCGCGAGCACCATCCTCACCACAGACGGCGCAAAGTGCCGTACCCAGTCCACGAAAAAGCCCACGACACGTCGCTTCGAGCCAGGGCACTGGAGCTGAGAAAGCTGAGCCGAAAGTGAATCCGGTGGTAAAGCTTTTCGAAGACCTTCAATCTGGAAAGCTCGGCGACCTCGCAATTCCATTCCCCGTTCTCATTACAGCGTATCGACGGCGGATGCTCCTCAATGCACATATGGCGGACGATCCCACTGCTCGAAGGTACTTTGAATCCACGATAACGAAATAGCTCATGATCCCTCAAAGCGGAATGGTTCTGAACTCTTGTCTCTGTGCACATCCACACAGCTTAGGAGCATCGGTCCTCAACGCGCTCGAGTGTTCGCGTCGCGAAGCCTCCCAGCAGGATCACCACTATTCGCAGCAATCTCAACGCTCCGAGCCAGCAGGATCAGCCACCCACGCATTTCTCCGCCGACGGTCTTCCGTGGCAGCTCCAACCAAACCTGAGCCAACCAATCGAAGACGAAGTGTTATCAAGCAACCACCGCACGAAGAGAAAAACCAACCGCAGCTTCCAAGCTTGGGGTGACACTTGGAATTGCTTGGGAGCACGTATCTGGAGTGGACATGCAAGAGAAATAAAAAAAGTGTTGTGAGCGAGCTGCGTGCTTGGTTTCTTTTTCTTTGGATATGCTTTATATTTTCTGCGTTTTTTCTTTCTTTCTGGTTCATTTGCTCGTCGTTCTCTCTTGGTCCTTCCTGGCTTCCAAACTACTCTCGTCGCAGAAGCTCTCACGTCTGAACCACTCGCTTACTCGGAGAGCGCACAGCATGATACACGCTGCGGCATGCCAGACTATAAAATAATCAAATCGGAATCATCATCGCTATAACACAACAGACACTCTCATTTACCGTCCGTCTCTCCTTCGCCAACTAGCACGTCCTCCTCACCCACCAACTTCAAAATGCCACTCAAAAGCTCGCTTCTTCTCCACCAGGACACGACGCGGCGAAAGGAACTGAACGAGCTGACAAGTTACGGCCATCAGCTCAACTCATCTCGCACCGCCGTGCACGCCAAGCCAAACGCTGCCCCGCAAGGTGTTGCCACGTCCGGAGAGCAATGGGAACCAATATTTCTCAAAAACTCCACATTTCCCAAAAGGAGCGGTGCATGGTCCGCTTTACACAACTTTTCGGTTCTCGATCAGAAATACTTTCATTATTTTGCATTGACTGTACTCATTGGCGGAGTCTTTGATGAACCACTTGAACCTTGCACTGGCTTCTGCATGGCGTTCTGTGTGGGTTGTGGTGATTGGGTGCTTGGGCCTCGGTTTCCTGCTGCACCAGCGCCAGGACCCCCTGCTTTCGTGCGCTTAAATGCAGCAGCGTTTGCCGCAGCAGCCATCTGTTGTTGCGATTGAGAAAGGGTTCGCTTCACACCTGCTACAGACGGATCAGCAGGATTTTTCAGCGCATCTCCTGCACCGGGGTTTCCACCACCAAGCGAAGATGCATCTACTTGAAGATCAGCATCGCCCAAAAGAGATTGCGACAAATCCAAGTTCAAGAAATCTGCAGACTCTGCACCCAAGCCTGGTCCCAAACCCATATCCGCACTCAGGCGGCCAGCAGCGTTCGTTCCATTCATCGAACCGCGGCGCTGCAGCTGAGCATTTTGCGCTTGCGCTTGCTGCTGCTGCATGAAGTTCGCGTTCTGGCCACGCTGGTTCATTTGCTGCTGCTTGTTCGCAGGATCCATAGGGTAACCCACATTAGCCCCTGGCTGTTGCATTTGCTGTTGCTGGCGCATGTTGTTTTGACGCTGCATTGCCTGGTTTTGCTGGAACTGCTGCTGCTGCTGCTGCTGCTGTTGCATAGACGTTTGACGCTGCAACTGGGCTTGCTGTTGAGCTTGCTGCATCTGGAACTGCCGCCTCTGGAGCTGAGCAGCTTGGAATTGCTGCATCTGCTGAGGAGTAAACTGCTGCATCTGCTGAGGCGTAAACTGCTGCCGCATTTGAGGATTTTGCATCTGCATTTGAAGATGCTGCTGCTGCAAAAGCTGCTGTTGAGTCATACGTCCACCAACATTGGCGTATTGCATGTTCCCAACGACATGGCCCTGCGGAGCCATTCCAGCTCCCATGGCAGCAGGGTTCACAGCCATACCAGTCGGCACAGCAGCACCGCCTATCATTCCAGCACCATTCGGCATCACCCCTCCCGGTCGGGGATTGCCAGCCTTGTGTTGAGCACGAGCTCCCATCGTCACGGCCAAATGCTGCAGACGGGTCTTCAACGATGAGAAATCCCCATACTCGTCACGATTCTTCGCGGTTCGATACAGAGAGTCCTCAAGACGTCTCGCCATGTCTGGGAGTCTTCGAATCCACTCAGCCGGAGCGTCCGGCTTTCGCTGCTGTAATAAACTAACACTGAAGACCCAAACAATACGATTAGCCACCGCCAACTAACGACCACAGAGAGGACGGTCGTGAACTTACATCTTGCCGATCATCTTCCGTCGCAAAGGCAGATCGTTTTCAGACTGCCACGCAGCTTGGGTGTCAGGACTTGCACTGTTCGAACCTCCAGGCGTGCGCGCTTGCGGAGGCATCTGCCTTTGCTGCGGCTGTTGCTGCTGCTGCTGTCCTAGTTGCATGGCACGCATGCGGTTGGCATCCATTCCCGGCTGCTGAGCTTGAGGCGCCATCATCATATTTGGATTCGGAGCGCCATATTGGGGGTATCCATTCGTTCCTACTCTATTCATCACCTGTCCAGGTCGCTGCATGTAGTTCGCGCCTGGACCCATCATCGCCTGGTTCGGTGCGCCTTGACTCATCGAGATGCGCAAAACTTCCATCGGCGGAGGAATCAAATCTGGATGCTGCATCATCATCGCCTTCACTCTCATAAACTCTTCATCGTAACTTGAAGTTGGTGCTCGATACTGCGGTTGCATATATTGACCGTTTGCAGGCGGCTGCTGGGGACCTCCAATGACTGGGTTTCCTTGAGCATTGGACTGGTACGCTTGACCAGCAAAGTTTGGCTGCCCAGGCTGTGAAGCTTGGCTCATCATTGCGTTTGGATTTTGATTCGGATACCGTTGTTGAGCCATCGCCTGCTGCTGCTGCTGCTGCTGTTGGTGGTGGTGGGCTGCGGCCGCTGCAGCTCGTCCTGAAGGAGATGGAGCGGCAGAACCCGGACCATCGATGTGCGGTCGTGCGGAGGAAGCGTTCGTAGATGCTGGGGCTGCCGATGTGGAGGTCGCTGTGCCAGACGATGGCGCACCAGTTGAAGACGTGCCGGAAGAAGTCGCGTTTCGTGTGGCAGCCGAGGCTGAACCAGGTGATGCCGTTGGCTTCGCATTGTTTTGGAACGAAGCGCGCTGACCACTGGAAGCAGAGTTGTTGTTTTGATCAGGCATCACATACGCAGAGATGCCACTTGGGTCGGAAGCTGAGTTGTTGGCTGTCGTTGAACTGGAGCTCGTCGAGCTCGTCGGCGCGGAGACTTCATTGCTGCCTGGTTTCCGTTGTTGACCTGCAGCTCCTTGGTCTTTGGCGGCAGAAGACGCGTCTTCTGCTTTGCCGTTGCCTGTACTGTTCTCGCTGCTTTGGTCCGCACCGCTTGGCTCCAGCTCGGAGCCAAAGTAGGGGCTTGTGAGGTCGTCATTGTTGTTGTTGTTGTCGTTTCCAGACTTCCTCGTGCCCGGGCTCGCCTTCGGAGAGTCCACAAAATTGAAGTCATCGTTTCCCGGTGGAAGCGACGAGAATGGCTCATCCCCAAGGCTCTGCACACCCGTCGGCGTCCCGACGCTGAACGGAAGTCCGCCGCCGCCGCCGCCGCCGTTCGGAGACGAACCGAGCGGGGTCGTGTTGCCGCCCCACATGCCTAGGGACCCAAGATCCAGCAGATCGCCTCCAGCGAAGTCAAATCCGAACGAATCCATTGTCGTCTTCCAAGTCGCCAGTGTAGAGGAGTGTGTTTTAAATACCAAACTAGTAGAGACTAACCAAAATACCCGCCTACAGAAAGAAAAGCGACAGACACAGAATGAGTCAAACCAGTCTATCCAGCAGGCAAGCATTCACCCCACACTCTTCAGATACAACACACCATGCACAAAGACATCCAACACTTTCCCTTCTATGCATACATACAAAGGACTTTTTTTCCTTATTGTCGCTGAAAGTCGCACTGCGTACCTGTGCGTTTATATATTTGTACGGAAAGAACGTACAAATTGTCGCTTGGTGGCGGTCGAGAAACGAATCGAGGCGGAAGATAGATGTGAGATCCACGCAGCTGACGCACTCAGTGACGCACACTCAACTCAGCGAGTAAACTCCAGTACGCGCTGTCGATCGGCCGTGCGAAGGAATGTCGGCGTTCTCGCTTTGACAGAGTGAAGAGCGCGCGCTTGAGAGAGAGGTGGGCACACAAGCGGCGCGGAGGTTTTTATTTAAACGGCCAACTCAATACAAAAACGCGCAAAGCAGGCGGCACAAGTCAAAGGAGGAGATGTCGACGCACGAAAAAACCCAATGTGAGCTTTTTGAATCGCGAAGGTTTTAGAGCGAGTAAAACCTCACTCCCCTTCCTTTCCCCCCTCCTCCCTCCCTCCCTCCCTCCCTCCCCACACGCCCGTCCGCCCTCCTCCGCTCACACGCTTCCTTCCCCCACCCCGTCAACTTTTGTAGCCGAGTCTTCAAAACCTTAGTCATCTCAGTGTTCTTTCTCTCCCAGACGAGGTTTTACACAAGCGAGGTTTTAGCACATTCAAAAATTCACTCACGCAGCGAAGGCACAAATCGGATTTGCAACAGACCACTCGGTTGCAAACGCCTGGCGCAAACGCATACATTGTCCAGCAGATGTGGAGCGACAATATCGTTTGCGACACGATTTAGAGGCTGCCGTGTTTTTTTCTCCCACAGACTGGCTTTTTTCTGATAGATAAACGTCATAAAACCTCGAACGAAGGTTTTTCGAGACAACTCGGTGGCGCGAATGAGCAAGAGCGACCTGTGCGACCCGAGCATCAGGACATGGCTCCACTGCATCAAGGTGCATCAAGATGCATTTCGCGAGACTGTGCATTACGCTGCTAGCTTGCCAGCCACGATGTGCATCCAGCCACTTCCGTCGTCCGGCTTCATCCGAGCGAGTCTCTCCGTCGTGTTTCCTTCCATCTCGGGTTGATTCTGTCCCTTAAATAAAAGCTGTTTATGGCGCTCATGTGGAGAATTGAATGCAGGCAGCGACTGTTCAGAGCGAAGGGGGAGAAAAAAGCAAAAACACAAAAAAAAGAAAAAAGAAACTTAGTGCAGACACGACGCACTGAATATGTGCGACACGATGACGGATTTCTTGCTTTTGGTGGAAGTATGTGAGTGTGGGTATGTGGCTGTGGGAGAGGGATGGTGGACAAGAACGCTGTTGTCCCCTTTTGTTGCGAGCGATGCCAGCTCGAGAAGCACACTCGTTTTGATTATGGAGGAGAATGCCAATCTGCATTCGAATGAATGGCGCGATGCAGCGCAGCAGTTTGCGCTCCACCGTAGTCTCGCGGATCCACAATGACGAAGCATCACAGCCCTTTTGCTTCATGTGGTTATCGCTCGGTTCCTTCTTTGTGTGTGTGTGTGTGTGGGAAGACCTGAGCTCGCGGGATGATTGGAAACGATGGGCAATGCATGTGCAACGTGCCTGGGTTCCTCCTCAGTGATAAAACCTTCAGAAACGGCTGCACCGACATGTGTACCCAGGTTCAAAGTCTGTCTGTCTTAACAGGAGAGTACCACCTCACAGAATGTCATAAAGGTGGCGCTTTCGGGTGACTTCCGTTGCACAAACAATCCATCCCGATCGATTCTAGATTTTCTGATCTTCGCAAAAAGAACCTCCGGCGCGCAGAACATTACGACTGCGGAATGGCAATGCTGCACAGGTATACGAGGCACAGAGATGCGTCCGAAAGTCCCCAAGCATCGAAGAGCAGACCACGAGTCCTTTTGACAAAAAATACTGTCTGATACCCTCAGCGTAACGTCCGTTTGTACCAGCAAATGCGTTATCCGCAGCGTCTGCACACCGTCTCCTTTGCGTCACCGTGTTGAAGTGACGATACATACGGCATTCCATCCATCTCAAAAACCAAACATCGAGGCAACACATGGCTCGATTGACTTGTGACCAGCAGCACTGGTCATTCCGCTTTGGGAGATGACACTCGATTTACCCTCATTTATCCCAATCGCCCGGATGACCCGAATCGACCATTCTGGCACATCCTGTAGGTCGCGCCACATTCGTCGATGCATCCTGATAAACGGATCACCTTGGAAATGGGTTCACTGAGAAAAACGTCCTGTTTCGCCAGTTGTGAAAAGTGTATTTGAAGTTTGTATACCAATTGACAAAAAGCATCCACAAAAAAGCCTCGACATGCCATTGACGAATACTAGTGTCGTATCCCACTCCTACGCACGTATGTACACTGCGCAGAGCATCGACAGCCGTTTCCCTATGCAGCATGCTCACTTGCAGCCAGTCCCCCCAGCGATCACCAAGCACTTGGTGCTCGTGAACATCGTCATCATGTTGGTCATGATGGACCACTCGAGCGTATACAAATAGATCAGCGCAATGAGCACCGCGATGAGTTTGTTCTTCCCGCCCGTGCGCTTGAGCTCCTGCGTTTCCGCCTTTTGGCGTGGCAGCAGGAGTACAAACACACACGAGAACAACTTGAACCCGTACGCGATGAGGTACGCGTACGTGACTTGCGTTCGCGCATGGGTGTCGTCTTCGACCAGGTTTTTGCGTTCAATGTCAAAGTGGGCATCGACGTTCTTCGTCAGCACCGACGAAAACGGAGACGCCAACGTGGCGACCGTGGTGATGAGTCCGTACACGGACGCTTCGTTGCCCACGCCGATGATCTCCATCACAGCATACCCGGAAACCAGGGTCCCCATGCTGTTCGGCAGCTTCTCCAGCAAGGGAACCCCCAACCAGAACCACTGGCTACGGTACACATTCCAGATCGTGAAGAACGTCGGGAACGCGTCGACCACAATCACGGCGACCTGGGTCACCACGAGCGTCAGGCGCCAATTCCATTGGAGTCCGTACGTTTTGAGCACGTAGAGCGAGATCACAGAGAGCACACGACCGAGGATTGTCGAGATACTACTGTTCAAAGGCTCGACTTTCGCCCACACGCTCTTGATAGGCGCTGCCGCGGTCACGCCAAAGTTCGAAAACAGGTTGCGGCAGAAGCGGAACACGATGATCTGGTACACCACGCGCTGGGAGAGCAGGTCGTAAAGAACCCAGAAGTATTTGCGCGCCGATTGCCGTTGCGTCACTTTCTCCTCGGAGATGCAAAACCACGCGGCGAAGATATTGACGAAGGCGAACACGGCGCAGACCGCCATCAACGCGTTGAAGCCCATGGACCCGGAGAACGACCCGCCATATTCGGGACCATTCATGCCGAAACCCACCATACTTGACGAGAGCACCATGAACCCGTCCTGCGCCATCGCGATCATCGTCTGCGCATTGCCTCGCACGTTTTCGGGCTCCCGCTGGGCGAGCTCTACGAGGATGCCATCGGACGCGGTGACTGCGACCACGCAGCCGAAGTACGCAAACACCATCATAAAGATGTACTTTACGCCGGATTGGGGTGCGTCCGTGTTGAACGACGCAATCTGCTCCGGGGTAAGCTTGGAAAGAGCGACGTTAGCGAGGGCTCGATCCGGGTAGTACGGATCCCCGATGGGCATACACGCCATGGCCACCAGCATGGAAAAGGAGAGAATCCACCCAAATACCATGTACGGTCGACGCCGGTAGCCGCAGATTGGGAAGCAATCCGTGAAGATACCGATGAACATCTTGAACGTCGCAGGCAGCGTGATCAACACGTCGGCAGAGGTCGTCTCGGCACCCGACATGCGCAGGTAGTTGGTCAGGAACGGGTAGATCGAGCCATACACCGAGCCGTAGACAACGCCCGCGACACCGTATTGCAAGATCAGTCCGATGTGGTGTCGACTCAAGAGGTTTGGCGCGCCACCGGGACGGAGAGCACCACCTTCGAGGTCAAGAGGTGCAGGGGACTTGAGGGCTTGGAACCCACTCGCGTCGTCGATCTTGCTATGCAGAACAGCATTGCTGGTATTCGATTTGCGTGGCGACTCCATGGCTGGGACTGGCAGATTCGAAAGTGAACTGGGGACGCTGCAGAGGACAAGGTGACAAACGAGCGACTGATAAAAAGGCGGTGTTCGAGACGCGCACTCGGTCCAACCACCCGAGTCACGACATGCACAAACGCGCCGTGGTGATCTGCAGGAGCGCATTGCGATCCCGGTGTCAATAGTGGTTGCCTCGTCGTTAATCTGCAAGCTCACTACAGTCACGTCGCGTCATGGTCCAGCACGTGCCTGAGATGGTAGAGCGCACACAACTTCGTTGCTGCTCGGTTCGATTGGTCGCACACACGTGCTCAAAGGGTATGCGCCTCGTTCTTGTCCGTTTCTGAGTTATGCATCTAGCATAGCGTTACCTCCTGTCTCAAGAGCCAAAAGGATTAGTGATACAGCAGACATCGTGTGCGAGCAAGAGGCGAGTGCCGAACGACAGATCGAGAAATGCAGCAACCTTCTCAGTCTAAATCGGTCCAAGAACATCAAAATCGGAAAATGTCGAGTCCAGGAGAACCACCACACCTCGCAACCTATATCCCGATATTTGCATGAACCGGCAGCTTTGTCAGTTCTCGCTTCAACCGTTTCCGTCCAGGTTTCTTGGAGTTCACTTACGAAACATGCCAGTATGAATGGCAATGCTGCAGCAACCGACGGAATCCGCGCACGAAGGGCTTCTTGCAGTCGACAGCGTTTGACTTCCACTCTGCTGCAAGTGTGTGCAGTGAACCCGTTTCATATTGGCAATGCGATCACGAACGCTACAGTAGCTGTGCACCACACTTGTCGCACCCAGCACCTCTGGAAGATAAAAATGCGCTGGGGATTCGGCAGCACGCGCTGGTTTCGTCTTTGTGACGCTGCATTGCTTTGTCACTGCTGCATTTCGGTTCCTTCGCGCTCAGGAAGCGAGGTGGATGGAATCCAGGAGCTCTATGCTGCTGCGTTTGGACGAAGACCTCGCGCGTTAGGGTTGAACAGGCAGTCTCACCCAAAGTGGTAAATATCGAAGCGGGATTAAAATCTCGCTAGGGTTCTCGCGGGTGATTATGAGTTCGGCTGGTCCAGTTTTGCGAAACCAATCGTTTCGCCAAGCAGATGTGAAGCCAATTAAATCTAGGATCCAAGCGATTGCTCGAAATGATACGCATCCATTTAGAGAGGCGTCCCAGTACTTATTTGAGTCAAACAAACGTTCTTTTCGGTCCAGCTGCGCGTCCTATTGGACGACAAAACAAACGTCCGTTTGGCGATTTGGTCTACCAGTCAAAATAGCAACACCCACCACCGTCCTAATCGGATCACCAGCAGCGAAAATGGCGCCGACACCCGTTCCTTCCGCGGCGACGCGGTCACGCGCCGTGAAGGAGCGCCAGTTAGCAATAGTAGAAGACCCGGGAAGAGACCTGCAAGCGCTCGACGACCGCGAGATCCAGGTCGATGACGACTGGGAGGAGAAGCTCAACCTCCAAGTCAAGATCATGTGCGTCCAACACTTTCTCTCTCGCTGATGGCGGTGATGCACTTTATCATTCGGGGTGTACGCTGAACCTGTTGCGTGGGCGACGTGTGCGGTCATGTGTATAGGAATGTGGTCGGCACAGTGGATCTGAAAACGCCGCTGGAGCTCAAAACCATTGCGCTCCATGCGCGGAATGCGGAATACAACCCAAAAGTACGCTTGTGTCACTGCAACAAAACAGAATGCGCTTTGGAAAACTTGCATGTTAATCGGTTGTCCCTCTCTCTGTATTCACACTATAGCGCTTCTCTGCAGTGATCATGCGATTGCGTGACCCGAAGACGACCGCATTAATATTTGGGTCTGGAAAGGTGCGCTCTTGGTGTTATTCATTTGCTACTCGTCATGTGCTAATGCACGCAACATGGTCGAATGCACATATAGATTGTAATCACGGGCGGAACGAGTGAAGAAAGCTGCCGGTTAGCAGCTCGCAAATTCACGCGCGTCATACAGGTACAACCTTGCGTCGCTCTGTTTCTTTTTTGTTTTCTGGAGCGAACGAACGCTTGCATTTTGAACGTCGATCTGTGTGCTGTCTTGAGTAGAAATTGAATTTCCCTGCGCGCTTCACAGAGTTTAAAGTGCGCAATGTCATGGGCACGTGCGATATCCGCTTCCCGATACGGTTAGAGGGGCTCCTCAACGACCACGCTCGCTTCTCCAGTGTACGTTTTTGCTCTTTTCTACGGGACACCAAAAATGGCAAGGGAGGCAGCCACTCAGCTGTTTCTGGGTTGTTTGTGCACCGCAGTACGAGCCCGAGTTGTTCCCAGGTCTTATTTACAAGCTCGTCGAGCCAAAGCTGACGCTTTTGATCTTCGTGTCGGGCAAGATCGTGCTCTGCGGAGCCCGTGATTCGAGCCACTTGAACCAGGCGATCGACAAGATGTACCCCGTGCTGCTGCAGTACCGCAAGATGACGGCACCGCCGTCTTTAGTCACGGGCAAACCGGGTTACGAAGACAGCGAAGAGATGGACCGACTGGAGCCCAGTGCAATAGTTTAAGGCGCCATCACACTTATATACACAAATGAATGCAGCGAAGAGGAACAGATTCATCCATCCATCCATCCCACTGTTTCGCGATTCCACTCGGTTTACACCATATGAGAGCGCACATCTTTTAAGAGCGTGTATGCGGTTTGTTCGAGAAGGAGTGGGAAAACGAGATTTGGTTGGTGCCAGATTGAGAACCATCGGAAATGTAACTCCACGAATACTCTGGAACACGCATCGTACATTTTGATATCTTTGCCTCATACGGTGGAGTGGATGGAAGCATGCTGTGATTCCGCAGACGTGGCGGCTATGGCTGGATCGTGCGGAGAAGACGAATCTTTT